>VYZR01126388.1:0-51160 GCA_013400675.1 Oxylabes madagascariensis
AAGACAAACCAGAGCCATAGAACAAGCTGCCATCTTCCCATTTCCACATCCAGATGGCTGTTATGAAACAAGGAAACATGATGTGCCTGCGTCTGTCTGAGATGACAAAACCACACTGGTGGATCATGCTAATTCCCTCATGTCTGAACCCCAGCTCCTCTTGGGTGCATTACTCATCCCTGTGGCTCTCCAAAGAACTAGATTTTCCTTTAGATGTCTGATTTTGCTGAAAGATCTGAGAAATGCTCAAGGGCATAAATTATTCTTTTCATAGCCTGTGATAATATATGATTCTTAAATTGCCACCAGATCTGCCTCCTTCAGATAGTGGAATGAAAATAATGCCATGCTTGCCCCGAGCCAGAAGGAGGATCTGGTCCAAACCACGTAGTCTTTCAGCAACCCAGCAGCATCATGGATGCAGATGGTGGATGATGCCTGGAGAAGTGCAAGTGTTGGAGGATCAGAATTCAGTATCAGCCACTCAAATGGATTTCTTATAACAGTCCTCAGAATTGGGACCGGGGATGTTAAGTCTGTCACTATGGTGTAAATCAGTACACTACAGGTTGATGGAGCACTGGTGTCGAGTAGGGCAGGAGTTAGTTTCTTCGTCTGTACTACCACCCACTCAAAATCTAAACTGGGACACTCATAAAGCTTCCTTTAAATCAAAAAAAAAAAAAAAAAATCCATTTAAAATTATAAGAATTATCCCCACGAATACTACTAGTGCTTACAGCAGTTACCGGTTGCATGCTTGCAACCTTCCTTGACCAGCAGCAGATGTGGGACCATTCCTGAGCTGTGAAATGGAAACTGTTTTCACATGACTCAAGGAGATGATACTTCCAAAAAAATCAATAAACATCATAGCACCTGCAGTAAAATCAGAGTTAGCAACCCTAAACCAGTGAAAGCCGCAAAACCACTAGCACAGGGAGCTGTAGAAGACAGGTAATTGATTTAAAGCATGCAGTATTTATATAAAATGAGGGGGAAAACAGTCAGAGGATGTTTCTATACAACCATTTTGGGTATTCTGGCTAGCATTCCTTACCAGCAGAAATACAGGCATCAGCCAACAGTGCCTGATCCTGCTTTTCCTGGCAAAATTGCAATTTGCCACAAATTACAGCGGGAGCGGGACTCCTCTTACAATAAAACACATCCATTTCCCAGGCAGCTTTCTATGGGAGCCACACTGTGGCTTTGATTGCAGATGGAGCCCATCCAGGCACGCTGACAGCCAGGCACTCGTGATCGCGGTGGCTGCATTCGGGCTAAATCCCTGCTCTCCCTACAGGAGACTTGTAAGGCAAGAAGCACAGGCATCAACACACAGTTTAGGCACAGGTCTGCCAAGACCCTTCTTACTGCCACAAGGATATTCCTGCCGTATCTGAGCCAAGAAAAAAAAAAGGCATATTAATTTAATAGTGAAGGAGAGATTCTACCACACTCATTTATTGTAACCGATGAAAAGGCTGTAATGCAAGTTGTTGTGCCAAGTTGCCTGTGCTAGCCAACATTTTGGCATGTTACATTCCTATCTAGGCAGCTTTTAATTATTAATCATTTCAAGTGTTTTGAGAGTTGAATTTCAGTGGATTTTAACTGATGGGTTATCATGGATATTAAACACTGAGCCCAAGAATCAATGTGAGGGTGTTGGCGGTGATCTCGTACCGTTACTTCTGGCTGTGGGTGGCTGAAGAGGATGACAGCTGAAACTGCAAATGTGAGAAACTCTCAAATGTGTATCCATATTGGACAGGCCCTGTGGGTTCACATTTTTGCATTGCTATCCATTACAGTAACTGATTCTTAGCCAGTGTCCTAGGTTAAAACAAAACTAAAGCTTCTGCTTTTCCCACGTTCACTTATAGAGGTTTCAGGATGCGTGCGATCATTTCCAAGAGTTTATTGTTGTTGGCCAAGTAGGACTTTCCATGGATTAGAGAAGATACAACTGGAAACAGAGAGCTCCTCGTTCAACACTAAGTGATTCCAATCACATGGGATAATTTCAAATGGATCTCAGTGTGAGTGAGCCAATGAGTGCCCGTACCCTGAGACAGTGACTGATCTGAAAAATGATACATCCATGTAACCCTGGGATCAGAAGTGTTTGCTTCTTATATTTTGAACTATTTGCCAAAGCTGAACAACTCCAGCTCTGGCAACTATTGATAGAATATGATCATTTCAAAAGAGAAAGATTTTGCAAGTTTTTATACATGCATTAATATTAAATCCTCTGGAAAATTTCAAAATGTGACTTTGCACCAAGTCCCCTGTGACAGGACATCCCCCATGAGAAAGAATGAGAGGGGAGAATGTAGCTCAGAAAAGTTGACAGTTTAAACATCCCCAGAGAAAAATATAACCAAGGAAATTATTTTTGTGTATGTGCTGGGCTTGGGGGCGGAGGCTGGGTTTGTTTTATTAAGCAAACGACCCATGGCTCTTCTGCAAGAAAGAAGGCAGATTTTAGATAACAAAACTGTGCATCTTACTTGGAATCAGTGGTCTATCAAAACTGTTGGAAGTTACCACTTTTAAAAGATGCTTGGTCCTGCGTTCAGTCCAGCTGAACATCTTGGGCAGTCAACCCTGGGACTTTAATGAATGGATGGATGTCGTGAGGAAGAAAAAAGCCTGGACTTATCTACAGAGACTTGGAACATTTGGGGCAAGTGTTCCAAATTAAGAAAGAAAACATTCCATGATTTACGTCAAAACTATAAAAATAAGCATTTTGCACAGCTCATGCTCTGACCGAAGTCAGCATCCAAAACATGCAAAAATTACATTTAATTACTCCAGCTCATGACAAATGAAATTCTCCTTGGTGTTCCACGGCTGAAATATCTGTCTTGTCTTGACTTTTTTCCTGTAACCATTCCCAGGCACAAGAGGTACTGTGTAGAGGCTCAGAACAATGCCATGATATCCATGACAGAGGACACAGGAGAGGGGGATGGGAGAAAGCAAAAGGCATTATTACAATATTAATATCGTAATATTAATATATACTGTGAGCCTCCCACAAAGCTCCAGATAAGCCTGTGGCCCTAGAGGACTGGTGCTGCCTTAGAAATACGTGGACAAAAAAGGCAAGGAAGGGACAAGGGCTGTTCCTATGATAATGTCCACACATTATTTCAAAACACATGTGTTTTTTAAATAAATGAGGGTACAAATGAATGAAATAGTGTTTTCTTTCAAACTCAAATCATGTTCTGCTGGCACCCAGAGTTGCTACAGTAGGATGCAATGTTACTTCCTACACCTGATCTCCTGTGCAAGTGTTTCATGGTATCATTGGTTTGTAAAGGGATGAAAGAGGGTGGGTATGTCGGTCTGTGTGGTTCTTACAGCTTCTCTAAGCTGCCAGTGAGGATTTTCCTGCCAGCAGCACTTGGGTATTGCTCCTCAGGCTGAAAACTTTCCTTTGCTGCAAGGGCTCCTCCACAAGAAGTGCCAGGAGCAGAGTGAAGCCCTTGAAGGCATTCCCTTCACAGAAGTGTGATGCTGATTGAGAGCACAGCACCAATTTGCAGTGCACTGCCTAAGAGAAAAGGCACTTCAGCTGGGGGAATAAATTGCAGTAACGAGGGTGAAAGCTAAACTTTGCAGCAGAGCTCTTGTCAAACAAAAAGGTACCAAAGTCACAGTGAATTTCTGGAATACCTGACAGGCATTTCTTCTGGGTAGGACTCCATAACACACACTCTCTTCACAAGCCATTTGTTTTGCCTTACAAACTGTCACTGTTGAGCTGATGCCACCAGAAGTTGGAAGGAAATGCGACTGGAGCTCCTCCATCAGCACTTCTAATTTCCTTCCCCAAGGTGGGAGGAGTGGCACAGAAAGAGAAAACTTGTGTGTGTGTCTCTATGGAGAACGCCAACGAGGCAACACAAATGAGCAGGATTGTTTATGCTGGGTTATCAGATGGTGTTGCTACCAAGTACTATGTGTGATTAAAAAAAAAAAAAAAAAAAAAAAAACAAAACTTCATACTGAATTTTTGGTGCTAGAGTGGCTGGGTGTATCTGCTCTTGGCGTGTTGTTGGATTAGGAAGACGCATTCCTAGCACTCACAGGTGTGCAGAGCAAAGATCTCCTCTGGTGACCAAGGCTCCAGGTGATGCTGCAGGCTCCTGAAGGAGCAGAGAAGTGGGAACATGTGGCTGGGGTCCCAGCAGGGCTGCCCTGCTGCAGCTTGTAGCAGGCTGAGTGCACGACTCTATTTGCCGTAGCAGAGGCGATTCCAGAAGTCTCATGCTCTTCTGAGGGCTGCTATGTTTTCATGTGAGATAAACCTTGGTCTGTACAGGATCTGATGCTTCATTAAACCAAGAAATGCACCTACATTCCCAAAATCCCTCACTGAAATCCTGGGATGGACATGGACAGCAAGCAGCAGCTTGGATCTTGTGTCAATGGCCCCTGGGGTAGGAAACCACAGTGATATCTCCACAATCTGTACTGCTTTGTGTGGATTCAGTCACACCTTAACTCTGAGCACGGCTGGTGATTCCTGGGATAAGTGTCTTTGGCTTTTCCCTAAGAAAGGCAGCTTGAGAAAGGGCTGTCCATCCCTTCACCTCAGCTGGGGCTGAGATCTTCATGCTTGTATGAAAAATGAATTAATCTTCTGGGGGAGAGGGCTACTATGAAATAAACATCAGATGTGTCAATCACACAGACTTAAGAGAAGAAATAGTGGTTTGGGGGTGAACAATAACCAACTGTGGCCAAAGAAAGAGCCAGGGAAAGAACCCATTGCAGATCTTCATTGGCATCCCATCCTCTTCTGCAGTGAAAGCTGGCATATTGCAGGACAGATGATTTGCCTGCCTGGTTTTTTTTATAGAGTTTTACACTTCCCAGGAGTTGTTTCTATATGACTGTAATAGAGCTGTCAAAATAACAGCTTGTGGTGGGGAATGCAGTCGCACCTCTCGGCTCCGTGCTGCCCTTCTCCTGCAGCACCTGCTTCCAAGGAATGGCAGGAGGATGAGGCCAAATGAAGGTGACACTGTGTTGGGGGTTGGATTTGGTTGGTTTTTTTTTACTTATAGAATTTTTCCTATAAGTTGCCAGGAAACTAACTACTGGGTACTTGTAGGTACTCTAGCAGAACGAAAGGGCCAAAGGAAAGGAGTTGTGGTACCTGGCTACACTTCTTTTGTCTCTGGGAGTTTCTGTCAGAGCGGGGAGGTAATGGGAGTTTTGGGGTAGGTAAAGGACAGGGAGGTAACGGGATTTNCTGTGAGCTCAGGACATGGCTCAGTGCTCATTTGGGTGACCTTCCCAGCAGAGCCATGGCCTCAGGCCTCTCCAGCCTTTTGCACTGTAAGCCAGGCCCCAGCGTTGGTCTGCTTTGCCCCATGACCTGTAGAAGGCCTTTCGCACCTTCCTGCCTCACTGTTCTGCATCCTGCCCTTCCTGCCCAGCATTTTTGATCTAACCACACTGTGCAGGCAACACATGGAGCACTGTCACGGGAGCAGCCAGCTGATGATTTGGGGTTTTGCCAAGTATTATTTATTCTACTGCAGCTTGACAGGGCAATGAGAATGGAGGTGGGACAAGATCTAGTCCCTATCCACAGCAAAATGGCTGTTGAGTAGGCTGTGGAATATATCTCAAGGAGGAATAGCCTTAGGACTATCTGACAATGACTGCCTGCAGGGAGGCAGCATCTTGGTGCTGGTGTAGTGATGGCTCTCCCACGCCTGGGGAAAAGAGTGTTAGGAAGTGTCCAGACCTGCTCTGTCTGGGAATAATTGTGTAAACTCAATGGGTGGCAATATCAGAGCAAAACATTAATGAAGGGACTGGAGTAGCCATTCATCAATGTCCGTTTGCTTGGAGGCATCAGGCTTTTTCTCCCTTCTTTTATCAGACATCTTCAGTAACCTACAGGTGCCTGCTTGCAAGGTCAGCATTTCCTATGCATGAGAGCAGTGGCTCTGCAGGCTGAAGCTGAAGGCTGCATAGATCCAACGTACCAGCTCAATCAGATGTTTAAGTATCTCTGCAGGAATGATCACTGTCATTTAATTTGCTGATTAGTGTTGTCATATCTATTTGTAGAATACAGTATAATTTATGGTGAGATCCCTGGAGGATCTTCAGCAAATGCTACAAGTAATTGAATCTGCTGATTTCTAAAGGTCAGGTGAAAACCGAGCATTATTATAACACAGGTGAGGTGATGAAGACACCAGGTAGCTTTACATTTCAAATGTAAAAACTTGTATTTACTGATCATTGCTGTATGCCATCACAGTGGAAGATGAGTGAATAAGACAGCCAAGAACCATAATGTCCATTTTCAACTCTGTCAGTAAAGAAAAGTAGTTTCTCAAAAGAAGAAAACGGGATTTATTTTTCCAAATCAACGGGTGGTGAGGGAGAAGAATTTCAGAGAGGCGTGATTAGGGAAGCATCAGGAAATTGTTTGGGTGATTTTACTGAAGAAGTGGCTCACTGATGAACTCTGAGGCTGAGTGCTGCTATTTCCACTCCTGGCTGAGTAAGATCCCCCAAGCTGGCACAGCTACTTTCCATCTCTCTTCCAGCAAACAAGCGGATTTCCCTTATCAGCAAAACTAATTTTGTCTGGCTGACAAGTTATAAAAATGAAGTCTTTTAATTTGGATTGTACAGTCTGGAGTTCACTTCTGCAGAAATGAGGGAGAAATGGAGGGAAGGTGGTCTGGAAAGTGACAAGAACAATCAGCTTTTGAGGGCACCAGACTAGAGCAGCTCACTGAAGAAATGGTTTGGCCAAAGAACAAAGCCGGTGGAGGGTACCAGCAACACAATGCTCAAGCTAGGGTGATAGTTTGCACTAAAAAATCTGCATGCTGATAATAAGTTGAGATTTTTTTTTCCCAATGAAACCAAACTTTTTTTTTTTTTTTTTTAAAAAAGGAAAGTATTTTTTCAGGACTAGATTTTTGTTGTCAAACTTGTCTGGGCCCATTAGAAACCCCTCTAGCTTTCTGCAATACCACTAGTTCCCATCTGCTTCCCTCAAAGTAACAAAGTCAGCGGAGAGCTTGGCAGCAACCAAATTGGCAAGACAAGGAGTGGGTTGAAACAGTGACTAAATGTGGCATGTGTCTATCCCCATGAAGCTGCTGCTAACCCCAGCACCCTGTATGGTATCTAACAGGCATTTATAGGCCATGCACCAGTGACTTCTCTTGCAGCAACTGCTGCCTNTTGATTATAAGTTGAGATTTTTTTTTCCCAATGAAACCAAACTTTTTTTTTTTTTTTTTTTAAAGAAGGAAAGTATTTCTTCAGGACTAGATTTTTGTTGTCAAACTTGTCTGGGCCCATTAGAAACTCCTCTAGCTTTCTGCAATACCACTAGTTCCCATCTGCTTCCCTCAAAGTAACAAAGTCAGCGGAGAGCTTGGCAGCAACCAAATTGGCAAGACAAGGAGTGGGTTGAAACAGTGACTAAATGTGGCATGTGTCTATCCCCATGAAGCTGCTGCTAACCCCAGCACCCTGTATGGTATCTAACAGGCATTTATAGGTCATGCACCAGTGACTTCTCTTGCAGCAACTCCTGCCTACAGGTGCTCTGCACAGGGCAAAACTGTGCTGAGGTCATAAATTTTGTGGCTGAAATGCCTAATAAAAAGGGTAAATGCATGTTTGCTTGTAAAAGCCCTTCCCCAAAATGGATTAAACAAGTTATCCTGTGCTTTTTCACTGCAGAAATATGTGTATGCCGCAAACTTTCTTCTTCAGCTGCTCTGTAAATCATCAACCTTGAGCACTGCAGGCTACAAGAGCTGCCAGGACAATAAACTGAAGCTTTAAGCCCAGGAAAGACTTAAATACCCACCTTACTTTACATAGCCTGGTGACAGCAATATCGATGTGCCTAAGGCTGAGAGCTCCCATGCTCTGATGGATCAGGGCCTAAATATACATGGACACTTCACACAGAGGCATCTGTCAGCAAAAACTTCCTCTCCTTGGGAGGAGGCTTTTCTCACAGGTCCTGCGTGGGTGTCGGTGCACATAAATTCCCCAGACTTTGTTGTTCTGCCAGCATGCAGGACAGAAGAGCAGTAAAAACCTGCCAGGTCAGTTAGAAACCAGCTGAGTCACGATGCTGCAACAGGGCCACCTGAAAATAAACAGGCCAATGATAAAAGCCGCACAAGGGCCGAGTCAGAAACTTGACTCCGGGTGGGTGCAGGTTTGTCTGCTGCAGTGGCTCTGGGACTGTGGATGCTCCTCCTGCTTTCCTGCATGCCTCCTTTTGTGCAAACCCAGGGCACTGGCAGAGCTGGGTATCCCATCACCTGCTGAGCAGCACACGAGTGGAGTTGAATATTTGGAAAAGCAACACCAGAGCAAGGACCCTATATGATACCTTCAGCATGAACCCTTTTTCTCTGTCCCCAGCATCATTCCCCTTAGGGTGACAGCGGGCACCACTGATTACAAGGGTATGCCAGCCCACGTGCACCAAATGGGGACCTGTTAGGTTATTTTGGTGCTCTCCGGGGAGAAAGCGAGGGCACGCAAACATGGATAAATAACCGCTCCCGGTTCTGGGTCTCTTATATAAGGTGATGATTATAGAAACTGCCGTGTACGAGGGGGTGGAAAGGGATGCAAAGATCAGAGTTTTTAAAGGAAAGTAGGTCTGGGTGTTGAGGGGGGAAATGGAAATTACCAGCCTTCCTTGAGGTTTGATAAAACCAAAGACGGTGGTGCTGTATTGTAGCGATGTCTTGGCCGCAGAGGAGACAAGAGTGTCCTGTGCTGGGGAAGAGCCGCTCAAAGACTTTATATAGACCTTCTCTTCAGGATGAGCTGATGTACGGGACTGTCGGCTGAGCACAGTGCTGGGAATAAATGATTTAATAGCACAAATGGTTTCCAAAGGGAGCTGGGAGAGTGTTGTTCCAAAGCAACCAACACTTCGCAAGCACAAATGGTAATTCAATTATCGCAGACATGTAGAAAGCAAATTTGTAGCCATCCTGACACTAATGTTGGTTGATTGGTTAGTGAAGATTTTTTCACTATATATTTTCCTTTAAGATTACTGAAGAATGTAGGATTAACACTCAGGATACTTTTTAATCCTAATCAGAAACAAAGCTGCTTACAAACTAGGTTTAAGCATCTTTCAATCCTTATCATAGAGGAGCTGGGTTTGGGCTGTGTGAAGACAGGCTGCTATTTTATTCATAATTGTTTAAAGAAAAACAGGGGAGAGTTTCATAAAGCACTAAACATTACACATAGCTATTTGCCATCTCCTCTTTCAAACACAGACTGTAACTCACTGGTTCCCTATGCTGCAATTTATTTTCCTATAGCCAGGTTGTGAAAGCTGTGGGAATGGAAGTGATCCGTTGTTCTAATCTGCAATGATAGTATCAAACCCCCCTACGTCTTCAGCCTGATTGTGGTGGCAACATGAGCATTTACGGATTCATTGGTGAGCGTCTGGAGGTTACTCTTCAATGCATGCTCTTTATGATCTGATCAGAGTCACACACTAAAGAGTAGGTATCTTGCAGCTATGTAATTCTGAGTTACGCTGCCTGAGCTGCGTTTCTCTCCCCGTTGGGTTTCTGATTGCTGTACCAGAAGCAGCATCACAACTTCTTTCATGAAGTAGGTTTTTGTGCACGGTCACTGGAAAGTCTCCTTTGGAGAAATCGTTGTGCTAATGTAAGACACTGGTTTGAAGCAGGGCTGTGATGCAGTGGGCTGGATCTAGGAAGATAATCAGTGCACTGCATGATAGGGATAATTGCCTGGATGCCATTCAAGCTTCTGTATCTCTCATTCCTAGTACACATCTATGTTTGGCATGTACTCCACAGGTGAATTCACACAAGGACACAGAGAGAATCCTTTTGGATGTTTTTGGTACATCCCTTTCCTGGGGCCAAGTCTGGTCTCACTGCAATTAGCAGGAGCTTGTGTTGCAGTTCTTGTACATAAGCCTTGCTCATCTGAGCAGTCTCCCTGACCCCAGCAGGGCTCCTTGTGTGCCTAATTTAGGGCTGGAACTTGCCAGCAGGTCGGGATCCACTGGGATGCTGATAAATAAGACCTACTCAATCTATAGAACTGCTGTTTTAGATCACCCCAAAGACTGCCCCTGATGGGCACTGCCAGCGGGAGCCCACGACACAGACCAGATCTGGATCTGCTGGGTTGCCCCAGCTGTGTGGTGGGCCCCAATCTGTGGGCATTTGATGGGCTGAAGGGACATTCATGCTTCTAGTGACAGCATGTAATGACTGAATGAACATGTGTAGGAGAAGGGAATACAGGTGACCTGGCCCCTGATAAGAAACAGCTGTGTTAATTACCCAATACAGCCTCACTCCTGATGAGTCATGGCTGTATCCAATAAAGATAAATGTGATAAAGGGGAGTGGGTTAGCTGGTGAGGGGGAAGCGTGAAGGAGGAGGAACCTTGAGGAAGAGAGAACAAGAGGATCGTGAAGATGTATCCTGAGGAGAGAGAATCACTGGTGTGAGGTCAGTGTGGGGCTGGAGTCAGAGCAGTTGTTGAAACCTGCAGTCACAGTCTAGCTGGCCAAAAGCCTGCAGTCAGAGCCTGCAAACTGATCCCTGCAGTCAGAGTTCAGCAGGAAATACCCAGCAGTCAGAGGCTGCAGGGGAAACCTCCAGCAGGAGCTTGCTGCAGTCAGAGTCAGTGAATGGTTGGAGTCAGGATGGCTGAGCTGTAAAGAGGAACAAGCCAGGACCCTTTTCATGCTGTGATAAACAAGAAGTCTGTGTCTTGGCTCATTTCTACCCTCTAACAAGAGGGCTGCTGCAATAGGCACCCACCAGGATGCTGATAAATAAGACCTACTCAGTCTATAGACCTGCTGTTTTAGATCACCCCAGACTGCCCCTGATGGGCACTGCCAGCGGGAGCCCATGACACAGACCAGATCTGGATCTGCTGGGTTGTCCCAGCTGTGTGGTGGGTCCCAATCTGTGGGCATTTGACGGGCTGAAGGGACATTCATGCTTCTAGTGACAGCATGTAATGACTGAGAGATGAACATGTGTTTACAGCACAGTGTTTTCATGAGGCAGGATTGATAAATGAGAAGCAAAAGTTTCTCTGGGGCACAGGTAAAGGTGCACTGACACTGGTTTTACAGGTTATGGGTTGCAAGGACCCTGATTGTCTTCCTTCTGTCCTGCAAGGTTGCAAAGGGAAGAGCTAAGGCAGCAAATCCTGCTCTTGTTTTGGCTTCCTTTACATGCCTGCTAGGGTGTTGCTACGTGAAAATCCTGACAGGGGGTGGGGAAAGCTGTGTCTGTTGGAGCTGAACAAGTTCCTGTGTGTTTAGTAGTTCTGGTGCCCTTGTTTGCTCTTTCTTGTGAGTTGTGTAAATGGAGACCTTTGTACATCAGGACATGTGGTAGTGCCCAGGTACGCCTTGGATATAAAGGAATATTTGTGCAGTGGCAGCTGAGCCATGGAGATGGTAGAAGTAGGTGCCTTGTCTACATTTCATAGGAAAATGGAGTATGTTCTATTGAATAAATCAAGGCTTTGTTAGCTAGGCCACCTTATTCCTGCAGGGAATCCGTAGGAAGGATTTATATTAAGCGTTCTCTGATGATAATGATGCTTTTAAAATAGAATTCAGAATATTATGCCACCTAAATCTTGATAGCCCATTCCTTCAGCTCAGAAATACTAATGCAAGGTGTATCTTGTACTCCGTATTTCATGGCTGTTCCAATTTCTTTTCTTTTTGGGCTATATATTAATGTGGAGTTAGAGGCTTTATCTCCACAGCTACACAGTCCCCCTCACAAGCCTCTCCAGACATGCAATTTAGCAGAAAAAAAAGCTTGCTTTGTTCCTCACCATGATATGGTGTAATCAGCAGAATGAATAGAGATGCCAGAAAGATTTATGACTTGATTTTTTTCAGAGATGGAGAGGACAACTAATACACAATACTGATTTCATGAGAAACTGGGGATCCTCACAGGAGAGAAGCATTTTTTTTTCAATATCCACTTCAGAAATATCACCTTAAATGTAGTGGTGTTTTTTAGAAATTAAAGGATGAATAGGAAAAATTTTCAAGAATAACTGCTTTTTTTCTTTCCCAAAACATGAAGCTATGCTTCGATAATCTAGAATATAGTAAGATTTGGCATTTGTGGGAAGTCCTACCCAATGTTAATCCACCCTTCAGAAAATGAGCCATAACCTCACTATCCCCGAAGCATCATTTCACCGAAAACGTTGTAAAAAGCTTTGCTAGATTTCACCAACTTTTTTATTGAAAATCACCCATAAGTTCAGCTTTTATGGAAATTCATAAAACAAACCAGAACACAGCATTTCGGTTTCAAATCAAGCTCTTAGCTTGTTTAAACTCTCCCTTTCAACAGTGCAGCTGTATACAGTTCCGTCTTTTTAACTATCCTAAATATAAAAGCAACCACTTAGTGACATCTTTTTTTTTTGTCTGGGTTTATCATATTTCTTGAGATCAGCTTTTGGGTCCAAAGGGGTGGTGAGCTGCTCTGCTCCCACCCCGAGATACTGAGCCTGAAGTCTAATTATCCTCTTTCCATCTTTCTTGGTTGTTCCCTGCCACACCGGTGACAAATTTAGTAAAAAACCTCCAGCTGTGCTGAGACTGTGGAAGGAGTTGAGGCTTGGGGTTAGAGCTTGAACAGCATGTAACCTCTTATTTCCTACCCTGTCTGGCTCTGAATGGCAGCCATGCAAATTATATGCATGCACTTTCTACTGTAGGTTGGTTTTATGGGGGCTTTCACTGCAGTAGATGAACTTTGAACAAATAATTTTAAGCCGGTAACTTAAATCAATGCAATTTTTTTTTTTTTTTTGGTTTTTGTTTTGTCTTGCAAAACCAGGTTCTTCAATGTCACTTGTAATTCAGCACTCTAGTTAAATACTGTTGGTTTCTTAGGGAAGATGTGCTATTGTTTAAATCAGAAAGGTGAATACAAATGTAATGCAATATCCTGCCCAGAATGGGTGGGAGGTGCAGATGAACAACTTCATATAGCTGTCAAGCTTCAAATGCAACTTAATTTCCATTCTTCTTTGAATTACTGTAAAGAATGACCTGCTCAAAGAATGGAGCTCTTAAAATCCCAGTCTGAAACCAGTTGTGATAAAAGTCAGCTACTGTAGCTCTGTAATTCTGGACCTCTGTCCGAAATTAAAAGCCCCGTTCCTATTGATCTTTTAAAATTAATATTTAATAATAGTAAAAGCACGATTTCCATGTCAGAAACGGGTTTCTTCTGAACAAAATCTTGCTTTTGATGCGACTCAGAGGACTTGCCTGTCACTGTTGGACGCTGCCCAGAGCCATGGCCAGACCATAGGATCCTATAGCATCTCTTGGCTTCTGGAGTCAAGTGAACCACTTGTTCTTTCCCTGGTGTGTGTGTCCTGCATAACCCTTATCCAGCCTCATATCCCAAATCCTGCGCCACCCAGCACCACAGAGTGAGCCAACACACCTTTGTCTCCCAGTCTAAGCACAATTGTAATAATTTCTGTGGTTTATACCTACTTTCTAAAAGTATAAATAACTGCTCTCAGCTCCTGGGTCTACAGGGCAGCACAGCAGAGTGCTAATGAGACCTGTTCCTTGCTGCCAGTTCAGCTCTGTGTGGGCAAATAGGTGTTAAACTGAATTTTAATCTGCTGTCAATGAACATCTTATTATATAGCTGTGCTTAAGGGCTCGGCAGGTTTGAACACCACACACAGTGTGTTCAGGTGGAAGCTGAGCTTGTGGGTGAGGATTTAGGAGAGAAAAAAACAGTTCTCAGTTTCTGCCGATTGCCAGCAATACAATGGAGACTGAAGCTCTCTTTCTCCACCATCTACATGTACTACTACTATTCTTGCTGGGATGAGCACTAGCTGGAGGATATCTCTGTTTGGATGGAGAAGTGAAGAGAAAAAGAAAGAAAAGTGTCAGCCCCCAAAATGGGCTTCATAAAAACATGCATACAGCACACACACCAGATGCTCGTACCACAAACTGGTGGTCCTGCCAGCTCTCCTTTGCCATCCCTAGAATATGAGTTTGAAAGGAAGATACAAGGGACACAAATCTTTGCTTTTGTTGCTTTTATCAGGCTTGTTTTAATCTGCTTGCCTGAATTAGCCAGAGGTGCTGTTAGTCAGCAGCACAACACCAATTTCTGTGAGCAGGGCCTTGGGGCTTTCTGTCCTTTATCTGAAGAAAGGCACATTAGCATGGGAGATACAGGGAGTTTATTAGATACTAATACTTCGTGGTTCTCTCCTAGCTCTATTAGTAACCCAGTCACCAACTCCTGTCTCTCCCCTTGTTCTACAATGTCACACACTCCTGCTATTGTGTCTGCTGCAACTCTGATTCACAAAGCTTCTTTCATCAACTTCAGATCACTTTTCTAGAGTAGCTCCTGGTAAAATCTTTCAAACCTATTTAATAAGACTATGGTCAATGCAAGTGTAGGGCAACTGATGTTTAAGGGGAAAAGAATAAAGAAAGTTTTAATATAAAGAGAACCCATCAAAGGTTCTTAAAAGAAATTGCTAAAGATGTTGCACAAATGACTTACTGCACACATCTGTGGTTTTTTAAATGGTCTTTTGTTTTTCAACATTTTAATTGAAGCCTTTATTAGCAAGTGCCTCATTATAAAAGACTGATATTTTTTGTTATTTTCTACTTCATAATTTTTACAAGTGACTTTCTACAAATGTTTTGCTCTAAAAAGGTCAATCTGGGAGAAAGCAAGAAGGAAGTAACAGTGTTAAATCAGTCATGCAAAAGGTGTGATGTGAGGCATAGCTTGTTTTAATGAATTTTGTTCACTAAGTGAGTCTAATTTCTGGTCACAGCAATTTTGGTGTATTGATTTCCAGCCCCACGCTTGCCTGGTAAACAAGATCTCATCACAGGCCCTGGTTTGTGTCAGTAAGTCCTTTCTGCTCAAGCAAATCAAATATCTTAATCTCCAGGTCCTCACAGCTTTTGTGCTCAATTGCACGCAAGCCTCTAAATGAGGAGGCTCCGAGGTGCAGCTGCAGGGCCGGGCAGGGCAGAGCCTGAAAGTGCTCACGTCCCCATTAACACTCCTGAGCTGCTGGCTCCTTGCTGTGCCAGATGTTTGCAGCTGCACCGCTTCTCCCTTTGCCAGTGTCAGCCCTGACTTGTGCCTGAGCTGCAGCGCTGGGGGCAGGAGGAAGGCTGGCTGCAGCTGCAGGATGCACAGGGCAGGCCGAGCTGTGTGGATGTCTCTCCTACCTCTAGCTCACTCTGTGCTCACACCTAGGCTGCTGGGCTGATGAAGATCTAGCCTTTGTTTTTTCACAACACTCTGAAGACTTCATATAATTTTCAGATATAGCAATCAAGCCACTGAGCAACTGGACCTGAAATTTTTAAATTTAGATCTGATGGGGAAGCAAAATTCTGAATACAAACTGACTGCCGCTGCTCAGTTGCTTGTGGATTTAGATTGCTGTCTTTACCTGCCTTTGCAGGTTGCTCACAGAGTAACATAAGCTATAAGAAAAACCTCCATACAACTTCAAAAAATAAGAATAAGCTGATGTTCCCCCCAGTTTAGCCCAGTCAGTGCTCTTCACCATTCTTGTGGCCAGCTGTCCCAATGACTATACTGTGTGTACTGAGCCAGTGCTGATGTCTCAGCTGTAAGTAACACCCAGGAAGGGAGCACTGCATATATTTAAAGTGTGCAAGGACCCAGCAGATATTGTGCCAAGATTGGTATATAACATTTTTTGTGCTTATCTGAGACCTCCTCCTTGGAGGATTTGTTCTTGAGTGTTGTATAACACCTTTCCTTCTGCACTGACCTCTGAGATAATGTGCATCAGGAACGTCATATTGTCAAGAGAGCCAGGCAGCAGCTTGGGAGTTGGTACAAGGGCACATGAATAATGGCATTATTTCCAATCAGAAAATTGCTAAATTTAAGTCTATTACTGAATCCAACAGAACACTGTGCAGCTTGGCACCTTAAGCAGGGTGTGCACCTACATAAGATTATGTTCATAATAGGAATCAATAAGATTTAAAGAAAAAGCTGGAAAAAATCTCCATGAGCATGTGGAATGTTTAGTGATATTTTTATCACTAAAATCACTGATCTCTTGATTTCAAAACTCTTTTCACTCTAAATCCCCTTCCCTAACAAAAGTGCAATAGTAAGCTACAACCCAAAAAACCCCCATAGGGATAGAAAAAATTCCTACAAGGCTGGAGCTTGTTTTGCCTTCAGCTGAGATGTTTCATGCAGGGCAAGCTGAACTCCTTACACCTGCTAGAGCCATAGACCCATAACAGAAAGGGACAGACACAGTTCTTTATTTAAAACTAACCCCTGGGAGGCTGCCAGTGCGAGCACCAGAATTTGGAATTGTGTGCAGCTGAACACAAAAGTCCTTCAAATAATCCTTCCTCACACAACTGCCACCAAAAGTACTGTCAACAAAGGAAACTGCTCTGCTGAGTGGGGATGGTTCCCTCTTCCAGCCTCTGTGAGTAAATGTGGCATCACTGGGTCTGTTGTAAGCAAGCCTGCCAGTACCTGCAAGGTGACTCTGTGTCTTAGAACACAGAAGTAATAACCTGCAAAATTAAGACAGTGCAAATTCTAACATTTTCCCAGGAGTGTCTGGCTTTGCAGCTTTAGCCATGCTGGTACAAGGCAGGGCTTTTTTTTCTTTTATGATAATACATTTGGTTCAGCATTTACAATCAGGAAGTTCTAAAAGTAATGATGCCAATTCACTACCAGAAAAAAAAGAAATTAAAATGGGTCTTTCCTATTCGAACAGCAGGAAGATGAGCCAAAACTAATAATGGCAGTGGTGGTTTCTGTCTTGGGTTTCTATGGTCAAAAACAGGAAGCTGACTGACATTGATAAAACTGCTCTTGAAAAGTTGTCATCACAGGTCTAAATTATTCATTCGAATGCATCATTACTAAATACATACTAAACAGGAGCCAGGCTCTTAAAAAATACTGGGTTTGCATGTTTTCTCTTTGTTGATTTTTTTTCTACAGTGGAGAGAGGAAGAGTAATGATGTGCTCGTTTTTACGCTGCATTAACTAATTATAGACATTAAAGGCAAAAAACACCTATTATTTTATTTAAATCTTCCCCTAGCTGTTGTCATGGCTGACAAATCCAGTTCTTTTTAAATACAGTTTTGCAAACTGCTCTTTCCTTGTACAAGCATGCTTCACAGCACAAAACCACCGTAAAATAATGAGTAACGTAATTCCCTTACCTGTCTAGACCATGTGTCCTTGCAACTTCAAAGGTCACTGAGTTGAGAGATCCTCTGTGGGTGATGCCTTTATTTACTGTAAATGCAGTTTTCTCTCCCTCTCATCCGCAAGCCCCTCTCCATCAGGCTTCTCCTGTAGCGTCTGCAAAACACAATGCATCCAGTGTGAGCACATGCTGTGTTGCAAAGGTAGAATCACATGGAATCACCTGGATTTTATTAAAAGAGGAGCCCAGGTAGACTCACTGTAATAGAACGCTGCATATGTGAATGTTTTTGCTTTCGTACTTTACACACTGTGCCAACATTTGGGGGTGGGAGGTGACAAGTAATGTATTTTTCACTATCCCAACTGTTTTAGCTCTAAAGGGAAATCATGCAAAAAGCAGGCGAGCAGAAGTCACTCATTGCATGAAAGGTATGGAATAAATAATACACTAAATCACAGCATCAAGAAAGGGTTTTTTATATGCTAAAATCAAAAGAGGATTTGACCCCAGTCTAGGGTTATGAAACATGAGCAGAGATCTCACTAAATAACTGAGATTGCCAATATGTGCCCATTTATATGTTCTTAGGACACCTATGACCTGATTCCTGCATTGTATTCCTTCCCTGAGGTAGCAGGATGAGGTGGC
This sequence comes from Oxylabes madagascariensis, assembly GCA_013400675.1. NCBI lineage: Eukaryota > Metazoa > Chordata > Aves > Passeriformes > Timaliidae > Oxylabes > Oxylabes madagascariensis. Next base: position 18,006 of record VYZR01126388.1, read on the forward strand.
TGAGAGCACCAAGGTCACTCAAGGCAGTGAGGGAGATGATCTCAGATCGCGGGATTAAAACCCGACTGAGAGAAGGGTTTCCCAGTTCCCCTCTTCCTTTTCAAGTCCCAGAGGATGAGTTTCTTTCCAAGGGTCAACAACAGCCTGAGACCAGTTCAGACAAAACACCCACGCTGGTAACTCGGGCAGCCTGGGGACTCATTTTTCCTTTTAGCAGTGTCAGTGTGATCTTTTGCTCCCATGACTTTGGGTAAGGAAGGGCCGAGATTCACCCCACAACTGAAGCGCTCGACTGCTGGCAGCCTTCGGGACTGAAAGCAGGGAGCATGAACAGAAAGCTTCAATAAATGCAAACAGGTCTGCTCTTCTCTGATGGGAAAGAGAAATCTCTGAAGTATTACTGCACCTGAGGTTGCTGAAAACAGTTCTTGAAAACTATTTACTTGGGCAAGCATGTGGTTGCTTAAGTGAAGATGACACATCAAAGGCTAATTTTGTCAGTTCTTGACTTTTTAGTACCTAAGAGCCCAGGATAAATTAATACTGTCGTAGAGGAATATGACTTCTGTGTTTCATTATGTTAGCATAACATTAAAAGGAATTATTTTCTGGTTTTGATTTTGGGTGTATTCCCTTGTTCCCATGTAAACGTGAGGCACAATTGCAGCATTTAATGGCTAAGAAAAGAAAGGCAATGCCAGGAAAGCTGGTTCTTCACCTATGTCTGATTGCCTGGAGTTCTAAATTAATTATCCCTCTTAAGGGAAAATGGATGTTGAATGGGGAATAAAGCACAGCTGTTGAAGCAGGGTATAAATAGGAAAAGCTTTTAGAGGGGAAATAAAAGAAGGCGCATTTTGAGGTAGACAGGTTTGTAAGGCAGCATTGCTCTTGGATTTGGACTATTGGGATGAATTCAGCAGTGACATAATGGACACATCAGGGCTTGGGTGAGATGCCATGGGACAGCTCTGCTCTGCAGCCCACGGGATTTCAGAGAGCAATATCCCATACAAACATTTATATGGTTAAACAGACCATTACTTTGATAATATTCTTGGACAACACTTCTGGCACTGTATTGCTCCTGTTTAATCTCAGTCAACACCAACCACTTAAAAAGTCTGTAAAGTTTACCTGAACTGAATTAAAACAAGCCTTTTTCATTCTGGGAAAATAGTTTTTGTTTCTCTCTCTTTGTATCACTAGTCACAGCATCTGAACCACCACTTGAAAAGAGAATCAAATGTCGGCCAACTAATTAGCAGAGTTGAGTAACGCTGGATTCTTCAATTTTTGGCTCCCCAGATACGATAAAAGGAGAGGGGAAGTCTCACAAACAGGGTAAAATTATTATTATTTTTTTTAAACGTGCAAAGTTCGGAAAAAATAATCTTTTAAGGCTTAAAATTGTCTGTGAATATTACACCACTGAGTTTCATGCTAACTTCAGAAGCAAATAGAGTTTCAAAACTGGAAAAGTTCACATTGTTTACATACAAATGTGTCCCTTCCTCTCTGCCTCTCCAATGTTTGTTAATCAATTACCCACCTTAAAGAAAGCTTCCTGTTCCTCCTTGGAATCTGAGCAGAAAATCAATTAACTATAGTATTAATGAGGCCTGATTACAGGTTTTCCCCAGCCTGTGCTTGTCTTCATCTCCCTTTCTGCCATTATTTAACTAGGCATACGAAAAATCTTATCTATTCCTTTCTTTCATCAAACACTGCTGATTGGAGTTCCTGCTTTTATGACTTCCCTGATAAACATAATTTTAGATTAGAGTGTTTGGAACAGGCCAGCTTAACGAGGAACTACTGGGACAGAATTTTGTACTAGCATTGTCAGTGCTCATTAATGGTGTTTATCCAGGATTATTTGTGATGGAGGTAAATTCTAGATTCAGGGGGTTCCTTCTTCCTTATTGGCACACAAAACATCTTCTGTGATACTCCTTCATGGGATATATGGAGAAGGATGAGGTTTCTCTCCTTAGTGTCTTATGAATCCAGCACAATGCAAACATCCCCTGGGGTCAGATATTCAAGCCATTCCTTTACTCCATAACGTGGTGGTACCACTTGGCCTTTCAACGCCAGATTGGGAGCTTTGTGGCACGTGCCTGGGAGGGAGCTGGCCAAGGCTGCAGTCTGTGCTTGGGATAAGGGCTTTGTACCTGGATACAACCCTACAGCTGCTCCATCTGCTCCAGGCTGTCATTGATCAGATGCAGCTGAATTACATTCCTGGCTCAGGAGGTGCAAATCTCACTGCTTGACCTCAGGTCTGGCACCTGGACAGGAAATTGTCTCCCACGTAGAAGATCCTATTGGGATGATTTGGGTTATCTTTTCTAATATACAGCTCCCAGCCAGACTAATATGAATTATCCCCACTTTATGCCTCTGGCAGTCTTTCTTCTGCTGAAGGCACAACAGAGTGCCAGCAGATCTATACAGGTTAATCAGTTAAGGCTTTTGGCACACAAACAGGCTCTGGCGAAGGAAGGAAGAGTATTTCTGCCCCAGGCAAAGCCTCCTCTTCCAAACTTTGTGCATGAACCCAGGTCTTTGATTAGAAAAGTGCAAAAGTCTGGACTAACAGGAGGTCTTAGGACAGATTTGGACCCAAAAATTTGGATTTTTGGAAGAGCTGAATGAAGCATGAAGAGGAAGGAGCAGGGATGGGGAAGGAAGGGGGCAGAGGAATATGTACCAGGACATGAAGATTTTGGGGAGGCCAGCCAAGCCAGCCTGCTCCTCAATTGTGAGCTGAAAACCCACGGCATGCCCAAGGCCTCAGGCTGGAAAGTGGGGGTGGTTACAGGACTGAAGAAAACCCCAGTGTGAGCAGTACTCTTCTGGCTTTTTGGGACAGGGGCATCTCTCAAGGCTGTAATACTGTCACTATTCAAGAACTAAAGCAAAGGGCAGGAAAACCAGGGAAAATATCAGAGACCAGGGATGCTGCAAGATTGCAGCACAGGGAATTGAGCTGGGAGAGCTCACCCTGGGCAGGAATGACAAGACATCCATGCACATCCAGAGAACACATAAGTACAGTTGCCATCACCCATGAATACACGCACTTTTTTTCTTCCTGCATGGTGTAAAGACCTTTTGTAACTCTTTAATTTAAATCAGTGAAATTGGAGCAACATAAAATTCATTTCTCTGGGTCCTGTTCTGTAAGCATCAATTATAATGTCTAATCTACATGAAGTGCTGCTAAGTTTAGTAACCAGCTCTTTATTATGCAGCACCCAAAAGCATTCAAATATATTCACATTAAGATGTAAGATCATACAAACATTAATTGTAGAAACATCCAAATGCTAACAGTTGTTTTTTTTGCCTCCTAAGGCTATAAACAGCTACTTTGATTGGATTGCCATGTTCCTCTAAAATACACACTTTCAAAGAGAAATTTCTCAATTGGACACTGGGCACAAAGCAATATACTGTCAGAAAGGAGAGAAAGCTTAGAGGACTAGCCTTTATTTATGACAATGACACTGGAAATCAAGGTTTGATGCTTGCTGTGAAAGAGTTTCACTTGGTGGCAGAGGAAGGAGGGATGCATTGCTGCGAACATGTAAATCATTTATGCTCTCAATTAAAAATTTACTCAACACCTCCAGTTTTTGCCTGAGATATGGCTGGGGGAAAAAAAAAAAAAAGGCAAACCTGAAAACTGCTGTCTCTCCTCCAAGGTCATGTATCTTGTCCTTTAAAGGATTATTCGATTTTGTTCTATATTTGACACTTTACTGGCCTCTCAATTGGTTTTGGAATAAAATTGTGTATTCTTTTGACTTCCTTTTCAGTTTTCTCTGCAGCCTAATGGTTTTCTTTCCCCTATAGCAGATTATTGTGTACCTTTTTCTTCAGTATTACAAATTTTGCCACCTCTTATCTTTTACTGTGTTTTCTCTTTCTCTCTTGTCATTATTTCTTCCTCTGTCCATTCATTCCTCTGTTTGTGCTGATTTCTTTCCCCCAAAAGTAATCTTTGCTTTCATAGCTCACTTGTTAGCCTCTCTTTTCCTTCACTTTAATTCATGTTCAATTCTCCTGACTCTATTTTCTTGTTTAGGGGCCTCAAAAGGACCACTGAAACAAATCATAACAACAAAAAACACCATCCAGAAAATGAAAGGAATAATATGGTAGATAGACTCATGTCAGCAAGGATAAATAATTAAAAAAAAAAAAGGTGTGAATATGGAAGAGATAATCTAATCACTTACTTACTTAAAGCACTTTTGATTTTGTATGAAAGCAGAGCTGGCACATATTGCAATGCATAATTTCATAAGGTACAGTGCACCTGGGCCAGGATCATGGCATATTGCAAAGGATGTTTTCAGAAGGCATTTTGTATCACTATCTCTTTTTCTTTTGATGATTTGACCTTTCAGTAGGTAATGGCTGGTGAGGCTGCTTCTGTCACTTCTTTTGTACCCTAGGTTTATGACCTTACCCCTCTCTTACAACTTGGAGGCAAAAGAAAAATGACATTACAAGAAACTATTATGCAAAGAGCATCAGGAAGTAATGGATTTTAACAGTATGGACTATACCTTGGCATAACTACAAACCTCATTCATCATTCAGGAATCATTTACTTTTCATAGTGGTGAATTATCCCTGCTTGAGTTGTGCCTTCATCTATTAGTTAAAACTCATGTTGTAACCTAAAAACTTCGAAATTAAATAAATAAGTAAATTGCCCTTACAGTACTGGAATAGCTGAATTGCAAACAAACAAATGAGCAAAAAAAAAAAAGACTCCAAAGCTTTCCAGATGGCTGGTTCCCACTGATGTACATTTTTTCTCTGGAGCTTCAAAACATGTTTAAATTATGAAATTTGGTGTGATTACAAGAACTTGGCAAGCACTCATTAAGGTTTTAGTCTGAGGAGTGATACTACCGAGCTGGAGAACAGAAGATGAGCAGTTGTGGAGCTGCATGGCTGTTCTTGTGTGTGCACAGCCTCGTCAGTGTGGCTTGTGGAGCTCAGCTCTCTGGTCCCCAGGGTCTGACTTTTTTGTGTGCTGCCCTCCTGCTGTTTCCTCAGCAGAAACCCATCCTCAGCAGAGCTGGGGAAACTGGTGAAATTGCATCAATAATTTACTTGACTTCATTTGCTCAGAACTGCTTGCTTGGCATGCCCTGTGCTCTGTCCCCAGCTTCTGCTGAGCCCAGGTGACTTGGTACCTGCCTTTGCTCCTCACAGCCAGTGAGCACCTGGTCCTGCTGCTGCAAATCCATTTGTGCTGCTGGGGCAGACCCACTGCTGCACAGGGAGAGCCCCTGCCTTCGCTGGGAGAGCAGAACGTGGGGAAAGGCTTGTGGGAGGCAGCAGAAGCAACAGATGATGAGAGAAGGAAAGTGAGGGGGAGTGGAGGATGACAGAAAAAGAAAGACAGAAACAATATATTTACTATCTGTTTTGAATATGTTCTGAGGCTGGCAATGATGAATTTTAAGGAGTGTATCCCACCCTCCAGCCTGGGTTCAAGCTGACAAGCAGGATCAGGTCTTGTGTTCCAAGTGCAGAGGAAACACACCCCACTGGGGCAATGGTGGGGATGAAGACTGGTGAAGATTGTGCCTCTCCCAGCAATTCGTACTTGAGACAAGTGGGAACCTCCCTTTGCATGTCAGGTCCTCCTGGCGGCAATCACAAAGCCCCTTTCCAGCTCCTTTAAGCCCATCTGCTGTCAGCTCTTTAGGGCCTTGTCACACAGCCTGAGGAGAATTCCAGCATCTCCCTATTGCATGCCTGAACAAGGCTGCTAGTAAGGACAACACATTGTTTTTCTGATGCAGCTTGTTGTCCAAGTGACTTTGACATAATTTTTCTGATGCAGCTTGTTGTCCAAGTGATGTTTGAAGGAAGTTCTTTACCAGGCTGATACTGGAGACTTCTCCCCTCTTTATGGCAAGAGTAGATTGGTCACTGATACCTCAAGATCCACGATTGTGGTCGGTATTAGCATAGAGAGGGAAGGGAGCAAAAAAACCCCAAACCAACCAAAGAAAACTCCAAAGGTGGCTCTGTAGTAAAAAAAGTTACCCTTGGAGTTAGCAAGAATATTTTATTACAGCACTGTTGCGTATGGTGTGTTGCTGCAGTCATCCCCTGCTCAGCACCAGACAATAGACAATCTGAAAAGACTCTGAATAGACTCTGAATTATTCAGCTGCAGTTTAATTATTCAAGAAGAGGATGTGGCAACGATTCATGTCCAAAGGAGGGAGAAGGAGGGTAACTGCTGTTCCCCTGTGCTAACCTGGTGGACCTTGTGTGATCCTCACCTCACTGGTCTCCAGGGACAGACTGCTTTGTCAGAGCACTGATGTTGCATTCGTGCTGCCTGAGTAAGTGCGTGCCCTGCAGCAAGCAGGTAGATAAACATTCGAGTGACCAACCTGCTCTGTACCTATCAAAGTGTGGTCTGCTGTCTGCTCCTTGGATTTATTGCCAAAAGACAGTTCCTTTGGGGCTCAACCAGCTGCTATCTTATGCATTTGTGGACTCCTGCCATGTGTCACTGTCAGTGTATGAATTAAAAACAAATGCGGGGAGTACAGGGAAGAGATAAATAGCATAGCAGGAGGAGATGTGCTTAAGCCCAGGCAGTGGACTTGGTGTGACTCCTTTCTAATAACTGACTGTCTGTCAAGTCATGTAATAACCTGCAGATGGCCCAGCAGTGGGCGGCATTAATATCCTTGGGCCCCTCTGGCACACAGGTGCCCTGCCCTGTCCTTCCAGCCTCTCCTTTCACCAGCAGACAGCCTTGCCCCTTGTTGCTGTCAGGAGAAGTGCACAACAGGCACTCACTGTCACACAACAAACACACGGCTGGCTGGCTCCCAGGGGGCTCGTCCCCCTCCCCTGGGTGGGGAGCAAAGACAGGCCAGTCCACCTGACTTTTTGCAATGGTACCAGCACAGAAACATGACAAGTGGCAGAAGAACTGAAATATCACGGCTACTCAGACAGTGTGCTGACATTATTTCTTTTTCTTTATTCACTGTTCTATCTAGAACCACGGTCTGACTACACACACTGCCATGTTCAAGGGCCATCTCTGATGTTGAAGCAGCATGGAAAGCCTCTAGATACTCCACAAGCACTTAAACTTGCATTGTACAAATAGAGAGTCAGGTGACATCTGAATGCTTTCTGCACCTTAGTAAGATGGATGACATCATCTAACAACTCAGAGAAGTTTTAACAGAAAACAATCTGAGCCCAGGAAAAGGAAGAACAGGAGCATGTCTATAGGAGGGGAAACATACAGAGTGATGTTGTTGGTTATGTTACTTTTCCTAGAAGATCTAATGTAAATACAGAGAAGCAGATACAGAAAATGTGTACAGACACCTGGAAGGGACCTTCCACTGCAAGCACTGTGTCATACAATACACAATAAAGACACAAACCCCACACCTGAAGAGTCCCTAGACTTCACTGTTTACATTGGAGGGCTAATGCAAAAACTTGCTGCTAACGTTAGAGAGCAACTTTGGATGTCCCACTGAAATTCACTGCTGGTGAATTGACCTCCATCATTATAAACAAATCACAAGTGGTTAGATACTAGGAAAATGGGTTTCAAAAAGCAGCTGATGGGACTGAAAACAAAGGACTGTCAACTACAGAACTAAAAGTCCCACAGGAAGGTTCGTGGGTCGGACTGCTTTTGTCTTCTACGACTTCTTTAAAGTCTTTCTTTAGACAGCAAAATCCTGAACCGAAACATTCTTGAGTTTTGCATTAATATTTAAAGCAGAGTACTTCTGAGTGAGCACAGATTTGTTACAGTTTATTAATAAGTTTTCCTCTACGATTTTCAAAGAGCATTTTTTACGTAACCTGCTTGTCTTTCTATACATCATTTACAACACCGAGTAGTGTTGTTTCAGGCTGGTTGTGCTGATACTCTCATGATTTTCTTGCAGGCAATGCCAAGCCCCTTCAGCTCTCCTGAACACTTAGGCAAAAGTCAACTTGATTTGCACCCAGCTGAGGAGGGGGAGCAGTAGCAGGTTTGAGAGCTCAGCAGGCAGCCAGAGTCTCATTGGCCATGTAAATATGTGGAGGGTGAGACAGGAGGTGAAATGCACTCTCTCATATGCTGGGGCAGTGAGGCTATGTTCTTCTACAGACAGGAATGAGGAATGAGCTCCCAAAAGTGAGAAAGGAGCCCCAGGGCTCCCTGCTTGGGCTGCAGAACCTGGCACACAGCTAAGTCTGGCAGCAACAAATCTTGTTCAGGTCATGGTGAATGGAGACAGGGATGCTGATGAAGGACAGAGCCCCTTGTCTTGCACACATAAACCCTGACTGGCTCCTTGTCTGAAAGGCTGAATAGCACTGTGCTATTTTTGACACTAATGCCGTTTGTTTGGAAGGTGGAGATACCTTACTGGTACCTTAAAAGACACAACAAGTATTGTTCAATGCTAAATTTAATTTCTTGTCATTAAACCAGACAAAGAAACTCAACCCATTTTTTCCCCTAACATCCAAACGGAAAGCCACAATCTTATTAGCAGCATTACCCTGAAAGCTCTGTTTTCCTCCCTGCTGCATTATGCAGCTTCTGGAGGAACTCTTCTCAAGCCCTATGCTTCTGTAGTGCTGTATTCAAAAGACATGGAGCACAAGCCTAAAGATAAATATATCCCAGCACAATGAGGAGCCTAATTAGCATCCCGAATAGATCCACTAAGGCACTCTTGATTAGTAATATTCACTCCTTCTAATAAGAAAGACCTCAAAAATAATAATTGCAATGTCTGTCATTAATATTATATTGTGGGCAGAGGAAAAACATTCCCTTTGTTCCCACTCACTCCTATTATATCAATCTTTGTGTGTGTAGCTCCCTGAAAAGCCTAGGAGGAAGCTAACAGTCTTTTTGAAAAATGATCACAGATAATTTTATTTTATAATAAATCAAAGATCTGATACTGGAGGAAATTTTGCTTCTTCAGAGAGCCAGCCTTCAGTAAAGTAACCTCAGCTTTTTCTAAATCAAAGCATTCAACGGGATATGGGCGCACAAAACAAAGGGATCACAGCTGATACAAATGATTGGGACCATGAAGGTCTGGAACAGGATGGTATTTACAGGTGTGGAAAGTTAACAGTCTTGAGCAAAAAACCTACAAAAAAGGACAGTTTCAAGACTAAAATCTCTTTCATTTTGCTGTGTCCTGACTAACCAAAATATTTGTGTAGCTGAACATTTTGCAAGGGAGAGCTGGTAGAGACATCTACAGTTAAAACTGCCAAGACTTACTGTATTTTGCCAAAATTTTAACTGCCAGACTAAAATATTCCAAGCTTGCTGTCTGCCTCAAGCTGCAACAAAATGGCCCACCCAGCAATCTTCTCAAAAACAGTTATGAAAAAAAATCAAAAGTATTTTTAATCAAAATTATTCACCCCAGCTCTCTTTTTTGAAAGTAGACCTGAAATGAAGTGTCTGTCTACTTCAGCCTGCAATTTGCCCCTCGAGTGACCATCTGAGTACCCTTTTTGCATTGCAGATGCTCAGACCTGGCTGCAGTGTGAGACCTGGAAAATCACTGCTCTAAGTGGATGCTTTGCTATCGACTGTGCGGAGCCAGTGTTTTCCCCATCAATACCAACCGCAGCACCATTAGTGGCAGATGATAACACACCCAGCAGAGCCTTGTGGCAGCAGGGGCAGCAGCCAAGCTCTCCCTGGGGAGAGTGCGGATGTAAATCCATGTAGCTACATGCACTGGAGCTGCTGTGTACAGCACTGAGCCCAGGTTAATAAACCACACTTATAATGGCAATTAATTATGCACGTAAAACTCACCTTAGTATTCAGTGTCAACGTATTCAACTGGAACCATCCATGTTGAGAAATACAATTATCAATGGTCTGACCAAGCGGTGGCATAAATCAGTGAGAAGCACACAGAGGTTAGATCAACACAGGATCTGTCAGAGATTGTCGGTGAACTAATGGCATAGAACCACAGCTTCAACATTCTCACTGAATTTTGCAGGTTCAAACTTCAATACCTACCACATTTCTATGCCTATTGCCTACTTTCGATTGCTGCACACATGGTGATGTCCAAGGAAAATTTTGCCTTACACAGCCCAAAAATAAACCACCGAGAGAATAAACTCTTTTGGGTGGATATTCTAAGACCTAGTGGGGCTGTGATTATAAAACGTTCTGCACCTTTGTATCAGAGAAGAAATACCATTAGAAGATCATGTTACTTTACCAAAATTTCAGTGTCTTAGGAAAAATATTTTTCACTCTGGGTATGCTGCAGCTTGAGTGGGTTCCCGTGAAGGCACCTCTAGTTTTTTGCTGACTATAATCAGGTGAGGTGGCAGTCTCCTTTTATGAAACAACCATTTTAAATGCACCAGGTTTCAGCTGATTACTGCAGAGGTTAGGACTGTACTGCTGTGTTTCTTGGGACATATTGTTTTCACCTGATATGAATTGTTGGCACAGTTCATCTTTCCCTAAATCTTTTTGCTAAGTCATGAGGGTGAAATCTTTAGCAGTTGCATATGTTTATATTTACTGCTCCTAAAGCTATAACTGCCAAATGTTGTCCTGTCGGGAGAAAATGAAACAGGGCAGCTGTATGCTGTCCACAACAAGGCAGTAAGTCAACCTAAGAACCAGCTGAAAAATCGGAGGTTCTTGGATTCACTCCTTACTTACGCCTAACAAGCCAAGTCACACTGCTGAAGTCAGGAGGGAATCAGTGGAGAAACAAAGATGAAACTGTTGTCACCAGTTGTGCTGTGTTTAGAAGCCCAAGTGTGTAAACAGAGTTGCATCACAACAAAATTCACAGAAGTGGGAATTAGTCTTGATATGGGGGCCTGACCCAGCCATTTGCAGCCGTGTGGGGAGTTTAAGGCCCTTTGCCTGGCCTCACTTTCTATGACTTTAAACACCTTTTAGTGTGAAGAACCCTTGCTGTTAAAACTGACATTGTCAGCACCTCCGTTTCCTGGCAGACCCAGGGTCCTGACACGAGTTCCTTTGATGACTGCCCTTCTTTCAGTGAACAACCCAGGTCAGGGAGTGACAGCAGAAGGGGAAGGACTGTTTGGGAAAAGACAAAGAGCAGCTTTTGCTAAAGAAACTATACTTCCACTAATTCTGAGATGCCACTACTTGCCTGCATTTCATGTGGCCACCCAAACAGTTCAGGTCCCTACATTTTGCTAAAACTGTTTTAAGAACAGCTATGAAAAGAATAGGCCTAGTTTTACCCTAGAATAAAATCTCCCTGCACAGGCATGCAGCCATGACCTCTTATCATGTAGAAGCCATTTTTGGGGAAAAGGAGTTAAGAAATCATGGGAAAAGCCAGATAGAGTTATGGACCAGAATAACTATGTCAGTGCTTACAGACTCTGCCAGCTCCAGAGATCTGAAGAGAAACCACACAGGGATTCCTAAGGAGAACCCAATACTGTTTTCTAGTGAGTAGCTGATTATGCCTCACTGGAATTAAAATACTTTTTTGCTGCTACTTATATAATAACTTAATTTACATACAGCCCAATGGCAAAAAGAAAAAAACAAATCAAAGGAAAAGAAAGCAATGAAAAGGACATGGAGCACTTCATTTGTGTACCCACAAACGCATCCATCTCCCGTTCATTTAGAAACTAACACTTTGGAACCACAAATTAAAACCCCTCTTCGCTAACCCCCGTCCATCTGACATTCAAGCTGATGCCCTCCATCTTTAATGGCTGTAATTGCTGCTCCCATATCCTGTTAACTAGATCCCTTTAGCCCTGCCAGCGATACTGGCCTTCATCCAGCTCACGTGCTTCTCATTCAGGTTCCTTTGTTATTTCCTTCCTGCACCTCCTTTGCCGTGAAACGCCCACCCTCAGCCCTGGCTGCAGCCTAGCTGCCCCTTCACGGATTTCTAAAGCCATGCCACCGTGCCCGTGAGGAACTTCTGACTGAGGATCCTTGAGCAAACACAAACATCTGTTTAACACAGCACTTGCCTGGGCTACAGGAACCCCTCACACTGCAGGTCTCCTGTGCTGACAGGCTGTCCCTGGAATCACGCGTCATCCTGGCTCTTGTTCTCAGTCCTCCCTTTGCTTACTTCTCGGGTGGCAGCTCCTGAAGGCAGAATATTTTTTTTTAATCGCATCCTAGTACTGGTGTCGGGATGGGGGCTCTCATTCCAAGCTGGAATTTATGTTATAGGATAATATAGCCTGAGATCTTGGCTACGGCATTATTGGCTGGAGGAGTTCATGGCAACGCAAGTCCCTTTTTGTGACTGGCAAAACTGTTTCAGATTTTCCTCCACTGTTTCCTCAACTCACCCTGGATAATTTCTTATCTGTAGCTTGCTGCCTCTCCCGACACCAACTCTCGGTGCCCGTGCCCCTTCGGAGCGGTCCCACAAGTCCAAACTCCACAGTTCACTAACAAAGTCCAAGAGGGTGGTGGGCTGCAGGTGAACAGGGATGGGGAACCTGCTTTGCCTGTAAAGCTCAGCAATTTGTTTGGGTTTTGTGGGCGTTTCACGTTTTTTTTCTTGAGGCGGGGAAAGGAAAACATTTCTGGCGAAATCATGAGGAGACGGGGAAAGCTGAGACCAGGCACATAGTGACAGAAACAGGGGAGCACAGGGAGGGCACAAGGGCAGTGGTTTGTAGCCAGCCATGAGCTGTGAAAGGGCTGGCCAAGGGATATCGGGAGAGGGAATCCCGCACTCCAGAGCGCCCGTGCGCTGAGCTCCTCCAAGGCTCCCTCCAAATAAACCTCAAGGAGTCCAGCTGTAATTCTGAGATGAAAACTGCGAGACTTGGGGAACCCTCCAGCGGCCTCCTCAACATCACCTTTCTCCCGTCGGCCGCGTGGAGAGCAGCAGGCCTGGCGGGAGCCCACGGGGGAAGGGGGATTTCCTCGCTGCCCTTTTCCAAGGCGTGTAGTAAACAGCGGCGCGCCGGCGCGGGCATCCTCCGCGGGCACGTGTGCGGTACCTGCGGCCGCCGGGCAGCGCCGCGGAGCCTCCGCGCCCGGGGCCGTGCGGGCGGAGCTCCGCGCCCGCGGCCCCGCCGCCCACTTGCCATGCGCTGNCCATCGAGACGGGGGGCGGCCGCGGCTCCGTCCGCGGCTTCGCGCCCTTGGCGGGGAGCGGCGCTGCCCGGCCCCCCCCGCGCCGGGCCGTCACCTTGGGCTCCCCCGGCCGCGAGGGACGGGCGCGAGCGTGTGGGGCTGTGGGACGTGTGGGGTGCCACAAACGTGTGGGGCTGCCACGAACGTGTGGGGCTGCCACGAACGCGTGGGGCTGCCACCTGTGAGGGTCCGTCACCCGGTGGGTCCCGCACACCCGTGCGGGGCTGCCGTGCGTGTGTGTGCCTGTCGCATCCGTGTGTCCGTCGCGCGTGTGGGTCTGTGGTGCACGGGTGTGTGTCGCATAGGTGTGCGTGCCGCGCGTGTGGGGCCGTGCACACACACACACACACACACACACGTATGTCTGCGTGCCACGTTCACGCGTGTCCGTGCACACACGCGTGTCCGTGTGCTCCATGTCGGGGTCCGCGTGTGGATCCCTCTGTGTGTGCGCCTGGCGGCTGGAGTCCTCCCCTCATCCTCGCTGCTGTAGTTTCTGAGTGTATCCGGATTTTGTCAGTGCTGGGCGGCGAGACAAATGTTTCTGTGTAGTTAAGTATAACTTTCTTGCAGTGGGTTTTTTTCTTCCTTCCTTTTTTTCCTTTTTTCCGCCCCCCCCCCCCCCTTTTTTTTTTTTTTTTCCCTGGGAGGAAGGCAGGCTCACCTTTGAAGATTGTTTGTTTTCTTTCATATATATCCAAAGGTCTCTGGGGATATAAGTGCTCCTGTTGCCTCTCTCTGTGTGGTTATAATTTACAAGACGTTTTTAAAACACTTAGTGATGATTTTCAAAGCAAGGTGCAAAAGCAATGTTTTCATTTCCATTCCATAGCCATTCCAAGGCTGTGCACTGTATTCCATGCACAACTTTGAATTATGTGCAGTCAGACACCTGTTACTTAATCCTGTTTATCCTTTCCAGTTACAGTTATCCAGCCTTGTCTTCTTGTTTTTTAATATCTCAAAATAAATTACAAGTATTCTTTTATGCTGGCATCTAGTAGAAACCCAGGGATCTAATGCGCTTGTGAGGCATTTAATGTGTGTTTGTTAGGTAATACTTTTCGAAAAGGGGATGATTTTAGGAAGTTATAGAATAATAATTATCTCAGGGGGAGTTTATATAATGTTGAAGTATCCATGGGGATGCATCGGTAGGAAAGGTGGATGGTAGGGGGTACATGGAGTCAAAGTCTTATACAGTATAAATCTCCGGTAAAGTGTGCATCATCCTCTATTAATACGTAAATAATATTTTTGTCTCTCAAGCTTCGCTTGCTGTTGCACCGTGGAATTTTCGGTTTGATAATTGGTGTTAACGAGGGTCCTTGGGAAGATGTCGCATTTCAGATCCTACGAGGGGATGGAGCAGATTCTTTCATAACACGTTTGTGTTCAGGGTTGTGTTTGGAGTTTACCTGAGCAGTGTTAGCAAGCTGATACTACTCACTTCAGGTTAATTCCTCCAACTTCTGGAAGCGTTATGGCCTCAGTACTTGCAGGCTTTCACCAGATCAAGGGTACCTAATAGTGCCACGTACCACAAAATAATAATTGTTACACACAGCCGAGCAATTTTGTATTGTACAGAGACAGTTCCTAAATACAAGTTGAGAACAGATTTATTCCTCCCTGCAACTGGTAACTTTGTGAAGTAATTAAAAATAAATTACGGGACTCTAGGATGAGAATTCTCTTCCACAACCGTTAATACCAGTGTGCCTTCACGTGTCAGTTTTGATTCATCTCTTGATGATATCGCTAAAAACCAGGTATTGATAGCAAAGTCAAACCCTGGTGAAAATATAACTGCGTGGCTGTCAAAATAAACTGTGAGGATCTAATTTGATTGCTGGCTGTGGATATGCACTTGGTAGAGTAACAATGCCTTTTATTTTAAAGACATGCACCCACGCACAGGAGCTTTGTTCTAAAATAGTGTTTTCTGTCATGAATTTATGCATAACCTACACTCTCCGCTTTTTCTTAGAATGCAGGGAAGACAGAACCTTGAGGGGGAAGAGAGAAAGACCCAAAGGGGCAGGAAAGAGAAGTCATTTGAATTTCCCTTACTGACAGAGGAAATACTTCTTTGTTATGTTTCACACAAAATATTGTGTTGTTTTCACCTTTTCAAAAACAATGGCGAGTTGTTTGGGCTTGATATACTCTGCTGACTTCTGTTGCAGACTTTGAGCATTTGTTCCAGTAATATCTGGCTGTGATGGTGAACTTGGGCTGTGCTGGAAGTCTGTCAAGTATTTGTTACAGCTGTGTAGGAACTGATGGCTTCATTTTCACCAGGCTTAGGTATACTGTGTTGAAAACTTGCAGGGATGTAAGTTTTGTGCTTACCGAAATGACTTGTTTTGTATTTCTGTTTCATTTTTTATCTTGTCATTTTTTGTGGGCTTTTCAAATTGTTCAGTGGTTTGCTTTCCTTGGTGGTTTTAACAGCTCAATTGCTATTCCTTCCTTTTCATAATTTGCCAGAGACTGAAGTCTGAAACTGCTGTTTTAATATTTTCCTTAAAATTGAATTAATCCCTTTTCTTGAGGAAAGGGAGGAAGGGACAAAGGAGTGAGTACTTATGAGAATTTTAGAAATGAGAACCGAAAACTTAATGCAGGCATCTTACCTCAGAGAGGCTACTTATGAAAATTGTACCTCATTGATTTCGGAGAAGGCTGGTTTCCTCCATAGTTTCAATCATCTGTCCCATTAGATTTTGGGAAGTGTTGTAAATTGGTTTAGAAGTGAAATTTTCCAAGTCATAAAATCTCTGGTTGGTTGTTAGTGGAAATCATTACGAAGGGTTGCATAAGCATTATTTGTGGGATGGCTAATCATCAGCCTGGGCTTAGTTCCATTCTCTAATAAATAGATGCATTGTGCTACTTCAAAAATTGCAAAATTGATGGCTTGAGTACATTTAATAATTTTGCAAGATATGTAATGCATCTGGTTTGGCGAAGACTCTTTGATGTCTGCAGAAGTTGCACACAGTGGAGGTGTTTATGATCCTGCCTGTTAACTCTTCAGAAGTTTTTTGATTATACTATTTAGGACATCTTATTCTCATGAAAGATTCATGCATAGCACCACATCAAAATTACCTATGTGCACGCATCAAAGGCTCAGATAAATTTTATTCGGCAGGACTTTCTGGGTACGGGTTTTGTGGTCCTCTTTCTTCTGCAGAAAAATAACGTGATTTTTGGACTTTGTATTCCGAAGAGCTGATCTGTAGAGGGTTAGAATATATGGGATATCAATGGCATCAATACCAAAGGTACTGTGCTTTGGCATTAGCCATCCTGCTTTGCTTTTGTCTTGCCCTGTGAACACTAAATTACGAAAATCGATCTTGTTGGTCCTCACTCATCTTCTTATGGTGGTCGCGCTTCCTGGAAGTTTAGTAAATATTGCTAAAGAGGCTTGTGAAACTGTGGAAGAAAACTGATTCCCAGCCATTCTAGAATGAATTAACGAGGCCTAGTAGTAAGATCCTTGTTCCAGAAAGACATGCTAATGTGTCTGAGTGCCTGGAATAGGGTGCCACAACACGGGAAGCAGCATCAGAACAACCCTTCTGCTGCTGTCCTTGGAGCACTGATGCCGGGAATCTGCAATTTCCAGGGCAAGATGCTCCCAAGCAGCTTCTGCGAGTCACAGAAATAGATGGTGCAGCACAACTGTGGCTTTAAAGATTCCTCTCCAGCAGACTTCTGGGTGATGGGCTGCTGATATCTTCTCTGCAGGGATCTTGGAGAAAAATCAATACTTGCATCCCCTCCTTTTGACCAACATCAGCTTGTACGAGATAGGGGAGTGCTGTGGCTGCTTTTGTCAGTTTGCCTCACAAGTCATTCCACATATCATCCTACTACTGAAAGAAGTACTTGTTAAAGTTGTACCTGTGCAACAGCAAAAGAGTCTTGATTTTTGGAGAAGAATGAGACAAAACCTTCATCTTCCCCTCTGAAGAGCCTCCTAGCCTAACATGAAGTCATAGCGTCCTGTTTCCCTAGTTGCTAGTTTTGGATAAATTGTATTTGTGAATGGTTACAATGTTTAATTTCACCTTTAGAATTCCAAGAAGCACTAAGCAGTCTTCCTGTGGGAGAGAGGCTGTTTCTGGGGAGCAGTGCAGGTGCCCCTGAAAGGTTAGGTTAGTGTGGTGTATCTGCTCATGAAAAGGGACAAGTACAAGGTATCCAGCTTTTGAGGCCACTTGCCTTTTGCACGGGGCAGATTTCTGTGGCAGATGGGGCTGCTACTTGGATCTCTCTGTGGTTTCCTGTTCTTTCCCATTGCCAGTCAGTGTTGTTAACTCCAGTTGTGATCCTGTCCCACCTGTGGCTGATAGCTGGTCGTGGGACAGACAGGCCATGGATACAGCGTGGAGCACCCCTTGTCCTCCCGTTTCATGACCACCTTGCAGGTGAATCCATAATCTGACTTTGTGCAATTGCTCCACGCTGCCTGGTAAAAAAAAAAAAAAATCTAATCTATAACCCATAAGTGCTCCTAATTCCTCATAGTGGATCTCTTACCTTTCTTTATGCAATAGCCAGGGGTCAAAGTGCAGGTTCAGAAGTTGGTTGGCAGCTGTCATAAAGGCAAAATTAGGGCCTTGCTTTCCATTTTATATGGGATGTATAATTGTACCACCATGAGGCCCTACACCTGGAGAGCTAAGAGTCCCTTGTTTGATCTTTCCTCAAAATAAGAGCCTGTTCTTTCCCAGTAACAATAAATGGGAGCTTTAGGCAAATGAGGTGAGACAGCCTGTTTGGAATGTGCTCTATTGTAAGGTCTGTTTTTGGAGTGGTTGATATTGGTGTTGCTGAAGAAACGATGACGTGCCTTTGCCCTCTCAATTCTGAAGAAACTGGTTCTGTTCAGTTGACTTTGGGGCTCTCAAGTTGTAACTTCCTTTGTGAGCCGACCTTGCAACCTAGAAGACCTTGAGCAGATGTGTAACATTACAGAAGCCGGATTTAAAAGGGACTGTTCAAATTAAATCCTCTACATTGTTCCTTCTCCGATGTTGTAACAATAGACCATTTACTTGAAAAATCTTAATCTAGTCTTTGTGTTTGTATTCTGTTCTTTTTATGTGTAACACCATCTGAAATGATGAAGATAAAAAATTTACAAATGTCATCGAGCTATCAAATAGTTACAGAAAAGTAATTTATGTCTGCAGTTGGTCTAGCAATATGCCAGCCAAGAGGGCATATATATTCAGCTTCAGAAATGTTTGGGTGCACTTTAGTAAGGAGGAAATGGGTATGAAAAAGGTATTAAAGAGCAGGCTCTTTATTCTTGAAGTTACAGATAAATTTCCGATTCTAACAATTTCTACATTCAGCCTGAGCACACACACGCTCCTGCAGACTGGAAGTAATCAGCCAGGAGGTCAGTGACTAATAAAGGGGGCAAAAGAGAATAAGGACTTGAAAGGTTAATAAGGAGCATCTCTTGGATTCCAATGATCTAGAGTGTCCATGATCCTGTGAACACTGATGATGTGGAAAATAACAAGTAATGAGGGAGTTCTCTGAGATGTAAGCTGTGGTCTTGAATGAGATAGGTCAGATGAAAGAGCTTCTCATACCAAAGTGGCATTCTTTTTCTCCTTGATCTTGTAGACCATTCCAAAACTCTGTGTTTTTCTGTTCCCATTTTTCTACTCCTTGAATATATTAATTTCCTACGCCTGAAATTGCCATGTTTCTCACATTTGCCTTTTGGTTTTCTTTTTTGGGGATGTCCACTGTCGATGTTGCTGCATGTGCTGCACTTGTTGCACGTACAGATGTTCTGTACTCTCCTCTCAGCCGAGGCTGTGTGCTGGATCCAGGGTGCTTGACTCCATCTCTGCCATCAGACTGCTGCTGCCACTGCTGAAAGGAAACAGAGGGAAGGAAGGAATCGATAGCTGCAGTGAGAGCCTGTTTGTTTTGAAATACACAAATTAGGATAATTCGTACAGAATTCTTCTTGGTGAAATGTGAGTTGTAATGGAATATGAATGCCTTATTGGGAAGGAGGAAATAGAGCCATGGAGGGGTTTCTTTGGCAAGGCTAATGTGATCTGTTGAACTCAACAGAATTGGTATAATGTTTTCTATGAAGGACCACGATCATGGAGAGTAAAGGATTTCTGAAGAAGGCGGGGAGAGAGGCTGATGAATTCTCCGTAGGTTTGCTTGCAGAGATGAGAAGGAAGCACAGATCTGTTAAAGGAGAGGTTGGGTGGCATGGTGTGGTGACTGCAAGGCAGGCAGAGGCTCTTGGATGATTTGATTTTACTGTTTGTTCTTCAGATATAGTTCTTGAGGATTAGTGCAGATTAATTGGGTGCTGTGGTGCATTTGGAGAGCTGTACTGCATGTCTGACATCAGCAAAGAATAGACCGAGTAATTATTGCTTTCTGGTCTTTCAGCCTGTGTTATTTGTGTACTGCTTCCCTAGCAAAATATGCTTAGGAATAGTTGCCATACATTAAATGACAAGGGAAGATGGAATGTGGTTGCAGGTATATCAGAGCAGATTGCAAATGAGGCGCTGCAGTCTGGCATAGGAGCTGCGAGTTGCAGGTAACGTGGATACTTTGGCACCCCTGCTTGGCTTGTCGTTTCCACGCTGGAAATCTCCTGCATCCCTGGATGCTGCAGGTGCGGTGGAGCTCTCGGAAAA
This sequence comes from Oxylabes madagascariensis, assembly GCA_013400675.1. Lineage (NCBI taxonomy): Eukaryota > Metazoa > Chordata > Aves > Passeriformes > Timaliidae > Oxylabes > Oxylabes madagascariensis. The sequence continues at coordinate 37,911 of VYZR01126388.1, forward strand.
TCCCCTCGGCGTGTCTGCCATCCCTCACATGATGCGCTTATCTGCTTTGATTGGAGAATCCCCGGGCTGGAGGAGAAGGTGGGGGCTTCGGGGGGCGGGGAGCGCTGTGACCTGCGAGAACAACAGAGGGCTCAAATAGGGCAGCCCGAGCGGGAGGAGGCTCAGCTGCGGCTGGGTGTCCCGGGGGTGCTGCCGGTGCCACATTCCCCCAGGCACGGCAGCTGGGGCTCGGCGACCCTGGCGACCTCCTCTGCTCGGTCTGGGGCTGGCAGGAGCGGCCCCCGCTGTGCATCTGCGTTTGCCCAGGGGAAGGTCCTGGAATCTCTCTGCGACTGAACTGATACAGAGATTCCTTTCCTTTTTCCCCAAGCCCTTCAAACCTGGCAGCATGTAGCAGAGTCTGGCTGTTCTTTTTGCTGATGCTCTCGGTTTTGGCTATGAAATACAGAGTAGCTTTTGGATGACCTGTGACTGTACCAGGTGGCCGGGAAGAAAAATAACTTCTGAGAAGACCTTGGCCCAGGTGAGGACAAACTGGGCAAAGTTCTTTTTTTAGTTGTACAGGTTGCTGCTTTTCTGCATTCACATGTTAGTGATACGATTTTGCTTTTCTCAAGCAGACTCCTGTCTTCTTGGGTGCATCCTAAAGTATTGTCTATGTTTGGCTCTGCATGCTTTTAATTTTTTGTTTTTCTTTACAAACTGAGAAAGTGCTGGAATTGGCGTATGTGCCAAGCCTGGTAAACAGATGTTGATAAAATGGTCTCCTTTGAGATATCCTAATGAGACCATGAGCTTAACTAGAAGAGCCATATAAAAACAGTTGGTGTGCCATTTCATCTGTGTGTCTTTATACAAGAAAATGCCTTAAATCAGTCTTTGCATCAGGCAACAGAAGTATTTGCACTGATTTTATGGGAGTAATACCATCTCTTCCCTGTGGAATTAATGAAGAATGACACCTTGGAAGAAGCATGTGGCACTTAACTGGGAAAATTTCTAAGTTGGTGTATGGGTGCTTTCTGGATGGATGTATGGATTTGTGTGCTTGGGAGAGAGAACCCCCAAAGGCACTCCCCAGACCTCAGCTGCTAATGATGATCACAGAGGTGTCTGGATCCAGCTGGGAGTGAAGGTGCACAGAGGCTTGGAGGGCTAGGAAAGGGTTACAGCAGGATCAGCCCTCTGCATTTTGCTTTTCTCTCTAGAGAGCTGGGTGATCATTACTGTGGAGAAATGCTGGGTGTTGTTCCTATTGCATGTTTCTGTTTGCTGGCTATGGAAGGGATAAATCTTCAGCTCTGCTGCTCTGGTTGAGTTCATTTGGAAGAATTCTTACTAATGAAGTTTGTACTGCAGAATTGTGGTCCTCGTATGGATAGAAGAATCACAGCTTGCTTAGACCTGTATCTGGTAGTCCAAATCATGTAAAAAAAACTTCACATTCTCTGCTGCATCTTCATTTTCAATGCTAAATCTTTGGATTGAAGTCTCAGAAAAAAGATGATCTGTTGGGTTTTGGCTACAGGAACAGTCTACCGGTTGATTTATTTAGGGTTTGGGGGGACTTTTTTTGGAGTTTATATTTTTTCTTTTTTTTAAGACCTAAAAACTTTGTTTTTCCTGTTTGTATTGATTCTTTTGTTTGTTTCGTGTGGATTCCTGTGTGTTAGTTTCTTACAGCTTTTCTGTCACAAACTAAAAGCCTCATGTAACCTAACTGCATTTCCAGATGTGGGGAAATCAAAAGTATATGTTTGCAGTAATTCTTTGCTATACAAACACATGTATTTATTTTGTAAATGCTTCTTGTATTTTAAAACACACGAGGTGAAAGCAATACTTTACAGGAGTAGCTGTGAATTGGCATGAAATAGGTTACTTCTGGAAAAAAAAGGGATCTTTATTCCTGGGGATTTTTTTTTTTTAAATGAAGTCTGTGGCACTTCAGTTTTCAAAACTGAATCAATCTGCCAAGAAATGCATGCTCTGATTTATATACCTTTGATTTAGTTACACTCAGTTTATAAACAGTGCCTGGTAATCTTCCCTGATCTCATCCTGCTTTAATTTTTAATTTACCCTTGAAAAGACACTGCTGACTTTAATCTGGAATAACCACCTCCCCTCCCCACAGTAGAACGACTGAATAATAATATTGTGAAAACAAAGATCTAAGTGCAGCTCTCAGATATATGACACGATAAAAACATCAATTGAATTGATCTGAAATTATGTGGAAAAACATGCAGGTAGTTTTTCAGGTAATTTTGAATCATCAAAATTGATTCCGTGAGTGGTTTTCCATGATTCAGGTGCTGAGCAATGTGGTGATACTTTGAGGCTTTTGAAAACTGGAAAACAGTTTTTGATCCTCGCAGGTAGAAATGGCAGAGGAAATTGCATTGCTGTGGTTAGAGTTACATTATTTGGTTTCAAGGAATTGGCTCCATCCCACTGTAGTTTAGTGTCACAGTGTTTGCTGGGTATTTTCATTCTCTTGTTTTTAAGTTCCATAGTTTTCTTTACAGAAGACAATAATACTACAAGATATGATACTACAACTTTTTTTTTCCTAGTCTTTTTGGGGGATTAGTGTTTGAATGATTTAATTTTCACAGAATCAATTAGGTTGGAAAAGACCTCTGAAATCATTGAATCCAATCTATCCTGCGACATCACCATGGCACTGAGTGCCACGTCCAGGCTTCCCTTAAACACCTGCAGGGAAGGTGACTCCATCACCTCCCTGGGCAGCCCATTCCAATGTTTAATCATCCTTGCTGTGCCTAAACCTCCCCTGGTGCAGCCTGAGACCATGACCCCTTGTCCTGCCCCTGGTTTCCTGGGAGAAAAGGCCAACCCTCACCTGGTTACAACCTCCTGTCAGGGAGCTGTATTCCCTCAATAAAGGGATACATCTAAAAGAATAGCCTGGACCTTTAGCGGCATTTAAATGCTCGTGAAGACCTTCATGAATAATTTGAAATTTTAACAAAAAAACTTGGATCTTGAAGGTGTTGCTTCACCTGGTTCAGCTGAAAGATCTGTGGAAGCATTTCTTCAAAGCGTTAGTGGAAGTAATTATCAGAGTAAGGTGTCAGATTTGTGTTCGTTTTTTGCTTTTCTTTTAAGGAGTTATAAAACTATGTAATGTAAAAATTTCAAAATTGTAGATTTATGGTATTTTTTGAGGTGAGCTGCATCTCTTCCTTAAAAAGGGATTGGTAATTTAAATTATAACCCCTTTTCTGGTGATACTTCTTGATTTCATAAACCATTACCTGAAATCCTTCAGTCACTGAAAAGCCAACTCACAGTTTCAACTAAAATGTGTTTCTGTATACATAAATATCACATTAATTACACAAATAAATTTCTGACTGTCTTTCTTTTGTAGAAGTTGATGAAAAGATAATGCTTCTCAGGTAATTTTAAATCATTTAAAGGAAGTTTTATTTAAACATGACTGAAAGTGGCTTAATCCTTTTCTTCCTTCCATCTCTTCCTGCTATCATCACATCTTGGGTTTTAGAAATTAAAGAATGTTGTCTAAAGGGCTTTGGCAGGGGATGTTTTGCTTATCTCAGTGGCCTTCAGTCCAGCTGGTAATTAGCACTTCTCTTAGTGACTGAAACATAATTTTAACAAGATTTGGCTCTTCCTTTTCAGCACTGTCTATTGACAGAGCATGGGTGTTGCAAGCAAGTAACCCGAGTCCATTTGAGCCTCACATTGAAAATTCAATTCAAAATCATCCTGCCTCATCTAAGGGGGATGGTTGTGGAAATTTATCTGTTCTCTCTTACTGTGATACTGTTGTGACTGGGTTTGTGCATCTGCAGTTTTATCAGGGATGATTCATAGGCTGAAATGGTGTTTGTCCACTTAATGCTTCATTCCTTTCACCTTTCAAAAGGAAAATAATGGGAAAAAAACCCTATTCTATCTGATAGATAATAGCTTCTCTTTTATTGTTTGGCATTGTGTGGTTTCACTTTTTCTTTTTTTTTGAATCTTGAAATTTGACCTGACAAAAGAAAGGTAACAAGTGTCAGGACTTGGCAAGGGGATTTGCCATGTGTGAGGAAAAAACCTGACCTGAGTACAACACACTGCAAGTGCACAAACCCAGCCCTTCAGAGCTGGAGATTGATTAAATCAGTCTGTAGTTTTTGCAGGTTAAGTAGTTAATTTGAGAACTTCATTTCAGGACTTTATTTGTTCCCTATGGTCTACACATCCACTGGGGCTCCATTTATCCTTTCCAAAGCAAAGTGTGTATCTACAAGGTTGGCTCAAGCCTTCTTGTTTGTAAGTTTAGATGTCAAAAGCTTTCACTTTTTAAGGATAGAGAGGTACTGGTGGAGTTTTAGATGACCATGTTGAGGGAGATATAATTTCAAGACTAATTTTTAGCTCAATTTCAGCAGAGCAAGGAGTGGCTTTTAGGACACCTTTGATCCTGTAGGAGAAATGATGATACTCCTGGGTTAGGACAGGTAACCTTTTGTGACACAGGAGGACAGGGGCCCAGACCGAATGCTATTTATTGCTTGGTATTGTTTAGATAATTCCACCACCTAGTCCCCTTTCCCTCTCCCCCGTCTTTTGGGTATGGGCACAACTTTAAAAATTAGATTTCTTTATTCTAAAGCAGTACCTGGGTTAAATACAGTATGACACACCCCCTCACCCTCAGTGTTCTGATCAGGTATTTTTCACTATCTATCCTAAATGTCATGATAATGCCTGACATGAAGGCTCACTGTCTTGTGAACCACGAGATCCAGAGCAGATTTCAGCAGTGCACATCAGAACAAGTGCATAGTTCCAGCCCTGAAAGTATGAACTGAAGTACAGCACAATGTAAATGTCAGTTCAGGAATGTGAGGTAGGTTTGGTATGATCCCTTAAGGATTCTTTGTTCATGGCCTAAATTGCAAGGTTTCTGGGGCAGGGACTATCCTTGCATTATTTATTGTATGGCATTTTTTTCAATGAAGTCTTTATTAATTTTTATTTAACCTGCTTGGTGCCCATTTGCTGATACCTCAGATGTGAGAATACACTGCAATACAGTGTTTTTAATTAGAATATATATACAAAACTGATATATACAGGTTAAAAAGAAATGGCATCCATGTTGTTCAGTTCAACGTCCTGAAGTACCTAATGGTATAAAGCAGCTTTCAGACTATTTCATCTCTTTATATTCCAGGTGTTGAGACCTTTTTGAGCTTGGTGAGGTGACTTCCCCAAAGCCTGCAGCCCATGTGTGTTAGCAACAGGGATCCTGGTAAATTACTTCTTGACCTTGACTTGGAAATCAAAACGTAGCAAATCAGGGACATGGACACACTCTACCAGGACAAACTCCCAGGGGTGCAGATTAATGTATGGAGCAAGGTATTGCTTACACTGCTCACACTCACACCATGCAATATTAGAGGCCATTATCTTTAATACTTTTGTTATGCAACAGATCCAGTTTTGATTTGTAGCCCAGAAAGAGCAAAGTTTCAGTTTTAGAAGTACAGTCTGTTATAGGATATTTATCAAGCAGTCTTTTTGCATATGGACATTGACAGCAGTCCTGCAGCAGAAATGACAATGTGCTTCTTGATGTTGTTTTAAGTTTGAAGATTCCCTGTGTAAATCTTTTAAGTCAGAACATAACTCACGAACACCTTTTCTTTTCTTTTTTTTTTTAATTGTTTTGGCAATGGTATGGACATAGTCTGAATCAGCAAAGCTGCCTTAAAGGGACACTCAAGTGAAAACCATATGTATATAGAAAAAGGAATTTCTTTTGCAAAGAATCAATGTAACTGCGGACATCAGGCCTACCACTGAACATTTTAAAACTAATTTATATGGGTTATGTCATTTCTGTTTCCTCCCACTTTCTTTGTGTTGTGTGAAAGGCACTAAACAGCAAACCCTGAACAAGCTCAACTGCACAGTTGGATGAGAAAAGAAATAAAAGGGGCTGGGCAGAAATTGTGATCTTACAAAGCATAGATCTAGAAAGATGTTTCAGCTATGCTAAAAATTATTTACACTTTGCAGTCATGCAGCTCTCAGTGATCTAACAGTGGTTCTGGAATCTCTCTTTTAGGCGTTGTACATATTTGTTAAAAATGCTCCTTCACCCAAAGAATTTATTGCACTGGAATGGAGGAGCCTAGAGCTGAACATAGTTTTTGATATATAAGCAACAGAATAAAAGTGTGAAACATTTCCAGCTACATATGGTTAAGATTAGCCTAAAAATTCAAACTGCATGTTTTAATAATTTTTGATCAAGTGGGACTTCAAAGATTTTGACTTCCCTTTAAAGTGGAAATTTTTGCATTGGACAATGTAGCACAAACCAGCACTGGCTGCCATCAGATGAGATTTGCTTCAGAGCAGCCAGCAGCATCAGGCCCAGGATGTTTGCACAATGAGGCTTTGTAAATCTCCTCTGCAGAACTGCAATGCTTTGATCTGTTTACTGGACAAATCAAAATTAAACTGATGTCTCTTTTTCTTTTTCATTTTTTTTTTTTTCCTTAGGAGAAATTAGCACTCAGGAAATCTGGCCAGCCATATCAGATTTTGCCCCAAGAAATTGCATTAGTGTAAAAAAGAGGCATTGTACTCCCAGCTTAATGTTTAAACTCAGTGTCAAAACGTTAGGGCAGAATAATGCACACCGATAATACAAATGGTTTTCTTGGGTGGATTTCAACTCCTGTGCTAGTATCTGGGAGAATATGTTTACTTTCTTGCATTGAAATACCCGGCTATTTCCATCACAGTAATGCCACTTCCAGCTAGCTGGTTGCAACCAGGTTCAGCGATAAGAAATCAAAATTATTTTGAAATGTATCTGTGTTTATTACAGTGTAACTTTTCTTTTATACTTCATATTATCCAACGACTAAACATGTTTACTTTAAACGGGCTATGTGCTCCAGGTGGGTAGAAGCAATACAAAAGTGCATTTGAGCCATTTGTAATTAAATTTCAGCTCTGTACATTTTGTCAAGACAAGAAAAGCTGCTGGCATTTAAACCTTGCAATGCATTATGGAGTGACTACCAGTCAGATCCTCCTATGGAATTAAAACAAATTGGAAAGCAGAGTGAGAAAGGGGAAGAGAGATTTGTGTGAATTAAATGAGTACAGCCTGTGGTTTGCCAGGCTCTCTTGCTTTTGTTGATGATGTCTGGTTATGTAAACTTCTTCCCACCACTTTCTTCTTGAACTTGCAGCAAAGTGGTTTTGTGTAGTGTAACATCTGCTGGCATAAAAGTGGTTGTAATTAAAAAAGAAATCTTTGCTGTGCAGCCCAGTAGGAAGGAAAGGGAGGATGGAAAGGAGCATTCTCTAGAAACACAGATGGCTTTAGATATTAATAATGTTTTATGAAATAATTTCAAAAATATGATTGTCAAAAGAAAGGGATTTTATGAAGAAGCTGTGTGCAGCTATTTAGTATGTTTGGAAGAGTTTGCTGTTAAACTTTCCTGGAGGAACATGCCCAGTGTGATCAGCCATGTACTCTCCCAAGAGTGATGGGACCAAGAGGTTTCCATAAAATGACAGGCCCGTTCTGTGTTATTTTGCACTGTGCAAAATAATCTTGTATTATAGTAGGGTATGTAATTATCTCAGTAAATATTCAGGGGGAAAAATAATGCTGCTTAATCCCTTTCTCTTGCTGTTGTGGAGGATTGGGATAATAAAAGCGGAGATCACAACATGCTACGTTAGAGCTGCTGGCCTACATTTCAGAGCGAGATTGGCAAGGAGCAGGCTCCCAGTTTCTGGAACACAGAGTACATCCCAAAAAGAATGATTAGGCTGCGGTAGGATTTATGTGATGATGCTGAGCTTTCCCTGGAGACATCAGATTTTATCTTAGTGATACGAAGTGCTGGGAGTTGCTGGCTTGCTGGCCTGAAAGGAGCATCCATCCTCTTCCCATCTTGTCACCTGCTGCATGTTCCTCAGTGCCTGCATTAGCTGCCCGCTTTCCATGTTGGAGTCTAGGCCTGCTCCTTCCTTTCTGTTCTCTTTGAATTATGGTGAGACACCCTTAAACTTTACTCTTGGTTGGAGTGCAGGTTTTTATGATAATTAATAATTTCATTGGCCCAAGACGAGTAAAAGCATTTACCCATAATTGACCTGGATTCTTTGTAATGCTGTAAATGAAGTCTTGGATTGTTAATGCTTTCATCAGCAGTGAGTAATTTCATAGATTGAAAACCTCTTTAACTCCAGTATGATGATTTTGGTTCCAGAGAATTACTATAGGTGACTAAAAACTGAGTGCATCTTTTTTTTCCCCTAGGAAAAAAAAAAAGAGAAAAAAAAAAAAGAAAGAAAGAAAAAATAATACCTTTCCTAAACCATAGGTATAATTCCCTGCAGGAGCTGTAGGATAGTATATAATTACATACAAGGCACGCCGAAATTCTCGGAGTCAAATTGCAGATTGTGTTTCTTGGCGCTATTACATTTGCATACTGATAAGAGTTTGTAGTAACTGTTCTATATTGCACAAATGCTGCTGTTGTTTATTGCTTGGCTTAAATTATGTGGAGAGTTTATCATATAAATATAATTCATTCTCTGTAGAAAAAGGTCTAAAAGATTCTATTATCTACACATCATTTTGGAGGGTGTACTTATTATCAATTGATGTGCTTTTCATGAAGTGGAATCTCTGGGCTCTAAGTACTTGACATCTCTGTGAAAATAGTCTGCCTGTTTCAGGAGGGCAGTGTCCTGAATCTTGCTCAGCAAACACCAGGGAGTGATTTTACCTTTCAATTTAGTTAGATGCACATTGATCCCGAGTCAAGAACTCTCTCGACTCAGGATTTCATGGCTGGAGGCAGATTAGGATTTAAGGGTGGGTTGTGTGTGGTAGCAGTTGGGGGCTGTGTGCTCTCTTTGATTAATAAGTTTCTGACTTAGTGAAGCTGAATGCAACAACCCTTGATAGAATTCTGTGGTTTATGAAAGTGATTTCCATCATGGTATTCCTATGACCATTAATTGTGTTTAACTGTGTGGTTACCTGCTCCTTTTGTCTGTTTTGGGAGTCACACTGTCAAGTTTTTATATACTTGGGATAAACAGCCATCTGTGCCTGTAGTCAGTGCCATCCAGGTCAGAATCAGTGCAGAAAAGGTGCAGAGCTGTCTGGTAGCTGAAGATGCTGCTGATCCTGTGGGTGAGTACACAAAATGTTCCAGAAAGATATGCCAGAGGCTCAAATTATGTAATGCCTCGAGCAGGAAGCCACCGAATTATGTGTGGAGTATGTCAGCAGCAACAGACTGATGTCCCTGGCAAGGCTCCACTCCAGGAAGGAGCTGGGCTTTCTCAGAAGCCTCACACGAGAGTGAGCGATGTGGCAGCGAGGCCCTTGCTGGAACAGCCTGGCCTGTGGAAGGTGGGAGGCAGGGTGCTGACACCACTCTGTGTGGTTTCCTGCCCCCAAGGGCGAGAATGACAGGGAATTTTTCAGGTTTTCCTTTTGCCTTGTGTGTCTGCTCTTCTGTTGCTTTGTTTTTTTTTTTTTCCCTTTATTCCTAGATTTAAAAAAAACAACCAAAAAAAACCCAAAGAAAGAAAAGACCTCTTTAGAATCGACACATCCAGATTAGAGATATACAGGCAATTCATATATGAAAAATGTTAACAGTTGTGTGTCTAAAATTAACTAATGGGCTATGGTTGAAGTTCTTTTTTGGCACAAAATGAATAAAGGTTTGGTAGGTAATGATCATTTCAGTATATTGACAGACTAAAATTGTCATGTTTAAATTAAGACTCTAATGGTCTTTTCTAAATTGGGTGCTTGTACTTTGCTTCTAATTAGAATGAGGCAAAAGGTCCTTATTGGAATTCTAAAGTTATACTCTGGGTAGCTGAAGGAGGTGATTATCTTAACCAAGTGTCCATCAATGGGAAAGTCATAGACTTGCAGAAAGTGTGTTCCTGTCAGGTCATTCTCTCTGAGCATTTCAGAGTGACAGGTGAAAAGAACCTTGAATGATGGATCCCTGTGGATGAAAACTTGTTTTCTGCTAGAAAATAAAATAAAAAAAAAAATCTGTTGACAGGCCTGGAGTCTTGATGAAAGTCATCCATCCTTTTGAAGGATTATTATGATCTAGCTAGGTCTTTTGCAAAAGTACATGCTCTCCTGGTAAGTTATAAGGGGGTTTAAGTCATGAAGAGAGAGGAAACCCATGGGGTGTATTTAAGGTGACAGGAAAGTCCAGGTGACAAGCGAAGAAACACATTGTGCTTTACTCAACAGTAGTGAAGAAATGTGTGTTGTAGGCAGAATGAACACTGGGCACATCAGAATTCGACGCCTCTATACTTGCCTTGATGTTCAGGTACAGTTGAAATCCTGTGATATCTGGTTAGGTGTTCAGGAAGGGAGGAACATCAAATTAAAGATCCTTTAAAAAAAACAAAACAAAACAAACAAACACAAAACAAACAAACAAAAAACCAAACAAAAAACACAGGCATCAAGGTACTTAAGACCAGCTTATTCACATTTTAAAAAAAATTCTTTTTCTTTAGAACATGAGAAAAATGAAAATTGTAGGGATTTTGTATTTTCGCTTTTACACCCAGCTCTGGAATGAAGGGCAAACCTGAGGCTGCAGCTGCTGTCCATTCCTCCCTCAGCTGTCCTGTTACTGTGAATTACAAACTGCTCAAAAACATGTTTCTGCAAGTGAGACTTCACTCTGGCTCTAAGTGTTTCCCTCAAAGAATTTACAGTCTTGCTGAAAGGGCCACTGGAGGTTTTGGACGCAAACAAGCTTCTGAAGAAATACTTAACTGGTGAAAAGACAGAGAAAGAGAGATTTTTGCTATTTGCATGACTAAAAGGAAACTGATTTTCTTCATTAAATTTATGAGATTGTACTCATGTGTTTACATGGAACATGAGAAATTTCAGGGCCCAGTGGCAGTTCTGCCCAGAAAGCTGCAGATGATTAAAACCAGTCGGGAAGCAGGTCCTGTTCCTGGTATGGGCATTAGGGATGGTGGGATGCTCCTGATTCCACTGGAGCTGGGCTGGATCCGACGCTGATGTAACCCTGTTGAAATCTGACCGCAATCTGCAAGAGAACAAAAATGTCTGAGGTGTATCTCTTATTGCAGACTAACAGAGTAATCTGTATACTTGAAAATATTCTTGTCATGTCTTTGTTTTCCCAGCACAGACGTGTTTTGAACAGGGAGTTTATTTTAGCATGAAGTTGACCCAGAAGTAAGAGCAAGAATGCTTTTGTGTGAAGCTGAGAAGTCCTAGAGACCCAGTGATATCTTGTCATGTAATTATAAGCTGCTGAGGTCAGTCTGAAAGTGCACCATCAAAATGAGAGCATTTGAGGCATTAAAAAAATAAGTGAAATCACTGTGTAGTCTCTTACTACAAGAGCGTGCTGTCAATATTTAATGAGAACAAAGTATCATCCTCTCAGCATCGCTATTTCTGATTTGGAACAACTTCTGTTTTAATAGACATTTTTGGCAACTTTGGGAGGATTCAACAGAAGAGGAAACTATTTTCTTAAACTGCCCTCATTGCTGTAATTGTGATTGCTGTGGTTCTCAGTCCCTCTGGTCCCATACTCAGGGTGTTTTATGTACCATGAGTTCTCAAAGCAAATGCTAGACCCACAACATGCTCTGTCTTCCCTTGGCCGAGACACTTGTTTTCTACAATCTGTTTCTAATATTGAGATTTCTTTTCTTTCTTTTTTTTTTCTTCTTCTCATAAAACTTAAACCTCATAAAACTGGAGAGTATCAGGCCAAATTTAGTTCTGCGTATGCACCTAGTGCATATTAAGATGTTCTCAACTTTAACCTTCAGTTTATTTTTTCTATGAAGGAAGAAAGATGAAGCTTGATGGAAGAAAGAAAAATACAGCTTCTGATCTAATGTGCAGGAGTTCTTGATAGAAATTCATTTGAAAAAGCAACAGTCAATTTCATATTATTTTTAATAATACTGAAGACACTTTTTTTTTAATATATAAAATATTGTCTCTTATAAAACATGGTTTTCTAATCTGAATTTGGATTTGATTTCACTTCTGAACACCCTTTTGTCATTTTCATTCCTATTTGTGTAAACCTGCTGCTTTGCTTGCTGAGGGGCTGTTGTGCTCATGTCCATTTTAAGGTCTCACGCTTACATCTTACAGATGGGAATAATTGGGTTTGTGCATTTGAAAAAAAGAGGGGTAAAAGGTAACACCAGCAAAGCAACCCTGCCCACTTGTACTGCTCAGAGGGACAGAGGTGTTGGATGCCCCTGTGCTGCCCCTTCCTCTCCAAAGATGAGGAGAGACAGAAGAACTGGATGCTTTCATCCTTCCAAAGCGTTGGCAATGGAGGAAATATATTCTAGCACTAATAGCAATGGCATAATTTACTTTTTACCCAAAGCTAGGATGATAAAGAAACCTGATTATATGTCTCAAAATAAAATACTTTCTTTTCCCTGCTCCTGACACACTGTTCTATCCTTGGTCTCCATTGTGTTGCTTTCTAGTTTTAAATGCTTGGAAGAATGGGCACCATGTGTTCGTGTCACCTGCAGCTATGATGCTTCTGCTTAAATAACAGGAATTTCAAAAGAAAACTAACTTCAAACAAAAGCTCACTGAGCACACAGTATTTGTTTGCTATAGTGTAAATATTCAGATCCATAAGGAGAAATTATTTCTGGGGGGAAAAGAAGGTCTTGAAGTAGTTTACTGCGATTTTATTAGGTAATTAAACATGAATATGCACAATTAAGGCTTTTCATTTTTTTTCTTTTTCTTTTAAGGGAAAGGAAGACATTTTCTACAATGTGAATTTCTACGGAACAATTTCTGATTTTCAAAAGGTATGCATTTTCTGTTCTTTTAATGTTTTAATTCTGTTTTTTACTAGATTATCTATTTCATGTTTAAACCATGGTTTACTGTTGCAATGCTGCAATGTCTGTATCAGTAGAATGAAAAATGTGTTCTGAAAAAGCAGCAGCTGGGGTTCATGACAGGAGAGAAGTTATTAGCAATTTAGGTCCTAACTGCAAATTCAGAGGATGCTGTGCTCTCCTGAAACCAGATATCCTGACATCAAGGAAGTGTGTATGTGTGAGGTTGATCAGACACAGCCAGAGGAAGGCATTCAAAGTTCTCAGAGGCCTTATCTTTT
>VYZR01126391.1:0-17445 GCA_013400675.1 Oxylabes madagascariensis
TTATATCTTGGAGTATGAGCTGTGCATTTCAATTTCATTACATGACTCTGTAATGACCAGATCTTCACCTAACCTCAGCTCAGCTGCTGCATACAGCTTTGAACACCAGTGACGCCTTTTATAGATGATGGAGGAATATATAGCAATTGCCAATCAGCTTTCATTTGTGACTTAATGTTCAAATGTAATTTTCTCTATTTACCACCTCTCTAATTTGAATGGCATGATTTTAGAAGTTATAGCCTTCTCTGCAGTAGATGTGCTATTTTTTGAGGGCAAAGCAACTTGCGCCACTAAGCAGGTGCACAGCTAAATTTTGTATCATCTTGATTTTTCTTCCTGACTTCTGGTTCTTGTCCTTGATACAGTGAATTTTATTTATGGTGTCTATAAGACATTAAGTCCACAAATGATTATGGCCAGATCTGTGGGTTGTCTGTACTTGACAAGCAGACATTTATGACATCTGGGCATTTGGGAATTTTTGTATTTGCGGATGAGGCTGGAACCAACCAAGTAACTTCCTAGGAGAGAACATAACCTGTGGCCAAAAACCATAAACTCCTACAAAACAACTTTGATACTGACACAGATGTTCTGATTTTTTTTTTCTGAAAAAGAACTCCAACTTTGCAAGGGAAGGAAATGATATTTCATGGGAAATATGAAGAAATATGAAATTCTAGAAAAGATGCAGTGAGTGACTATAAGAGAACTAACTCAGGACAGAGAATATAAGGTCATATTTTGCATACTTTACTCTTGAAGAAAAGGACTGTAAATTCCATAGTCTTCTCTTTTTGTCATGCTGACAGCCACCTGAAAAATGTTTGTGACTTCATCAAATGAGCAGAATACTGCTAAAACTTAATAACATTAGGTGTTGATCCACATTCTGTGCTTGCTAGTGATGATATAAGGTTGGAGTATCCACTGCTTCCAGTAAAATTTTTCTATAGTTGCCTATACTAAGAGAATGCAATTAACTTGGATATTTACAGGCTATTATTTGGCAGAGCAGCTTAGCTTTAGCGTGACTTCTTGTAACTATGAATGAAATTTATTTGTACATTTTACAAATTTTTTATTTACAATGCCAGAACATTGCACTGAATAAGATTAGCAATACTGAGAAAACCAAATGAAAGTCGCAAAATGAAACAAATTAAATCAAAAAGTAGAAAGATGGGATTGCAGATGCCACAAGACTTATGGTTGTTCTACATTTATGTTACATTTATTCATGCTTAAAAATGCAAGCAGAGGAAATAGAAGCTCGGTTTAACAAATTGCTTTATGTCATTCCAACTCTTGATGAAATTTTCACTGCAATGCTGTATTTTATTGAAGCCCATTATTAAATTTATTGATCCCATTCTGGGGGGCAGGATCAAGATTTTCTTGAAGTGCAGGTGCTTTAAAGAATGAAGTCCAGAAAGTCTGAAAGCAACTTCAAATTACTATTTTTTGGAATGAGTAAGAATTCAGTTTATATTAATATTTATTTTATATTAATATTTATTATTAATATAGAATACATAAACACTCATAATGAATGCAATAGTTTGTAACATGTATGACATAATGTTTAATCTACATTTAATATATTCTATAAATATATAGCACATATATTTGTATTTTATGGTGTGTGCATATAGCTGTAGACACATATATATTGTAGGATATATCAAAACAAGGTTTCATTGTGCTGCCAGCAGTGCATCAGCTCCTGGTTTGCAGCAGGGGCACTAATATTGTCTACTTCACTCACCTAACTAATTGCTTAAGGAAATCTATCTGCTCTGCTGCCATGGTTTGTGGGATGGTGTGAAAACAGGCTCTGCTAGGTGACCTCGAAGGAGGTAACAAATAGCACACTCCTGGGAAAAGAGAGCAATGGGCTCAGGTGCCCAGTGGCTCTGTGTTTGGGGCTGCAAGGCATCAGGTCTGGCTCACCCTGAGCCGGGCTCTGCTCTGCCAGGGCACACAGGAAGCAGAAACATCGGTGATGTGGCACTCACAGGAGAGGGCTCCTCTTTTCTGAGAGCGTGCAGACAACAAACAATGCAAAACTTCCAGAGAAACACCTGCTGGGACTGCAGCTTCTCCTCTCCTTCAGACAGTTGTCTATTCAGCTACACAGTAGTAGTCCCAAGGAAACTTTCAGGATTGTTTCTTCATTGCTTAGGGCCCTTGTGGCCCTAGGGGGAGGTTGGCATCCTCTTAGTGCCTTAAATCATTCTTCAGGAGCCTTCTTTCAGGCTTGGCTCTTTCCACTGGCTAAGTAGCTCTAATCTGGGTACTCTGAGTTATCTTTTTAATGATGCCTGCTGTGGACAGGCATCCAGTTTTGAGATGTTCAGCACTCGTATTAGGCAAGTAAAGTAGGCAGTCTGAATAGATGCCATTGTGCCAGAGGACTGCAGGGACAGCAAGTGCCAAGTTTAAGATTATATTCTACAAACAGGAAGCTTTTTGCTGCTCTCTAACTCAGCAAGCCAATTGGAAGCCAATCCCTTGAGCCAAAAGTGAACCACTTCTACTTATTTCTAATTCTGAGTCCAAGCACAGAAGGGAAGTAATTTGTTTTGGACTTGGATTTGGAGACGGGAAAACTGACATGCTGCATCTGGATGTTTACTTTACATATTTGTCATTTTATTTATGAAAAGTCATGGAATCTGAACAACCAGTTAGTGAATTGCTTGCAAAACTTGCTTTCAAATTTGTATGTATTTTATCTAAGTACTGAAGTATGGGTTTCAGCATGTTCCTTTTTCCATTTTCATTGCTTTGATTTATTCTGTAAAAACTTTTCTGCCTGTTCTGTAAAATCATATGCTTGGAAATGGCTTATATGCATGCTTTCAATGTTAACCTTTTGTTTTCTGTTTTGTATGCTTATGACTGTCAATGCACATTGTGAAAATAAATTATCTTCTTCAAAAGCATCTCTCCTATTTCCATCCACAGTGTATGCTTGACACTTCTGGGAAAGAGGAAAGGACAAGGAGGGAAATTAAACTGGACTACACAATAATACAGCTACTTTAACTCCTTTCCCTTCTTCAGCAGGCTGAATCAATTTTAGCCAAACACTGGAGAATCATTAAGAGCAGTTCTCATGCTTTTGAATAAAACTGGTGTTAGCTGACCTTCCTCAGCTCTTACTCTCAAGTACTGCAAGGCATCTGCTATGGCATGTGGTGAGCGTTGCAATCTGAGCTCAGCTCTGAATCCAGTTCTGCACAGTAACATCCACTATGGAGGTTACAGCTCCAGACTTATCTTTTTTCCCTTGCCTTTGAGTACAAAAACTGCAGTCCTTTCCCTCCTGTTTAGAACTGTCCCTAAAGCTTTGTTTTGCTTTCCATGGACAACCATGTCTTTATTCTTGTGTAAATGATTTATTCAGATTCCTAGGAATACAGCCTATTTTAAGGAAAACTGTGCTCTTGTGTGACTGAGAGGGATTGCACCAATCTAAATAATTGCCTCTTCTTTTTGTAGGGTTGTAGGATGTAGGGTTATCTGCCCTCTCTCTTTGCAGGTGACATAGACACATGCTTGCAAAGGTGGGGTTGGCAGGAAAGTTGTCCAAAAACACCTGACATTTTAAAGAAGAAGGTGGGAAGATATTCACATGGCTTCTGGACAGCTACGTTTTTACTAAAAAGAATAAAAAAATTGAAAGAATAATGGTACTGGTGGAAGCCGTTTTTCTGATGGTGCGGAGGATTCCCCATTTACAGAGTCATGTTTTCACTGTGATATGTGACTGTAACTCTGTAACTGTGCTGTGAGAAAGCAATGGCTATCCAGGAATGACTTTACCACCTTGAGCTGAGGGTTTGGTGAATGGGACTCACAACTGAATTTGTATGACTGAAGGGAGAGCTGGTTGAGGCAGAAAAACTCTACAGGGCAAATCAGGCCTCTGACATAATCAAGAAATTATTCCCAAATGAAAAAACGGTCTAATTTTTTTTAATGGCTCTCTGTAAAATTAAACATTAATAACTTTCTTGCTTAACTTTCTAGACCTTAGCAATCCTTTCAAAAACAACGTAGACATGAGCTGTTGCAAGAGAGTAAGCTCCACTGTGGAATCAATAGCTGGACATTATATTGTTTGCTTTCTATGCAACAATTAAAAGGTTTGTCTTGTGGTTACTCTACTGTTCTGCTGCCTTTCTAATTTGCTGTTGTGGGAACACAAAATTACTTGTCCAGTTTGTCAGTCAATGTATAGCAAAAAGCTTGAAATAACTTCTATTGAAAAGGCAATTATGTCTCCAGCAGGAAAAAAAAAAAAAGCATGTAGATGTTATGGCCTTTTTTCAGAAAAAGCTGCTTGATGACACAGGACATGCACATAAAAAAAAGTAATAAGTCTATTTTACAGCCTTGTTGTACATTGGCCGTCTCTCATTTCAGAGTTCTTACTCCCGAGGAGCTTTTGTGTATGTGTGGGCATGTGTGTGTGGGTGTGTGTGAGAATCAAAGGAACATGGTGTCCTTTGCTTTAATAGTTTATTTTATGTTATTGCTTTGTGTTTTGCAGTCCCTCTAGCCAATCTGCATTTATGAACTGAAGAGAATAGGAGCCAGGGGCCCAATATTACAGTAAATTAGGTCCTGAATTTCTACTCAAGCGATTTAGTTTTGAATTTAGCCTTTATTATAACTGCTTAATGTACAAAGATATCATATTGGGAGTTAGAAGGCTTGCCTCTTTCCTCAGCAACAAGAAAATGGTAGTCATGGAGTGAAGAAGAATGCTTCCCTTTTAAACTGTTTGATCTGGTCTTTTGGGAGTCTCTCAGATCTTTATATGGTCTCACTAAGACTTTCAGTAGTCCAGTTACTAAAGCTACTGGGATCTTTAATTCTCCATAGAGAGGAGCAGAATTATTTCTATCTGTAGAGAGGAAGAAACAGTGGCTGTGCTTTTCACATTCATTTGGAGCAAGAAACTGTTTATGTTACCAATATTAAAAAAATGTTATTATTTCATAATTTTATTTTCTACAGTTGCTAAAAGCAAACTGGGTTAGCAGAGAGGAAATTAATGGAGTTTACCTTTTCCTGTTTCACAGTTTATGAGACACTTACTCTGTGTTGGTAATATGATCAGATTAGACTGCTTCTTCTGTTCCTTTTTCAGCAAATGCAATAACATGTTTATGGTCCTGTGTTTATTCAGATTCCTAGGAATACAACCTATTTTAAGGAAAACTGTGCTCTTGTGTGACTGAGAGGGATTGCACCAATCTAAATAATTGCCTCTTCTTTTTTTATTATAAATATTGCAAAAATTAACTCTATCAAAAATTCACTACTTATGATTTTCCAGTGGCATTGTACATCCAGATTCAAATTTTCACAATAAATTGTCATGTTTTTTCATATAAAAATTTCACCCTCTCATTCTTACTGCTAGAGGTCATGTCAGCAGGATTTTTAATTGTATGAGATTTTCAGAATTGCAGTAACGTGTTTCTGCTGGGGTGATCAATGATCTTGGTTAAAAAGATAGTATGGTCCCATGTAATGACAGAAACTTCCAGGTGCACTCTCAGGAACACGGTCCCAGACTCAACACTAACTGCTTAGGTGAGAGCAGCGCTTTTGCCTGAAGTGAATGCAGGTGTCCCTGCTAACAGATTCCCAGGATCTGGCCCAGGAAATCATCCTGAAACTCCAGAGAATGGCTTGAGTGCTTGGATGTTTGGACTTTTGGTTTTTTTCAGTTGACTTACCTTGGTGTTGGTCTGTTCTGGTGTTCAGGACATCAGGGAGGTGAAATCACCCCACAGTTTTTTGGTGTGGAGGCTCCACACAAAGTTCTCAGGACACAGACACCTACATCCACAATGCCTTTATTACTTCCACTGGCTTAAATGCAGCCTAGATCCAACACACTTGGGATAATAGTTGCTCATTCACTAAGCATCTTTGGATTGTTCCATATTCTAGTTATTTCAGCCAAGACAAGCCAATCTGTCCTCAGATGTCAGCGGCCTGAGACCAGCCCCACATTTTGCAGACAGATTATCTAAGATCATGACTGTATTACTGATTTCAGGAACACTTCCTATATCCTGTATCCAGGTGAATCTTCAGGCCCCATCCCACATGCCATGGTGGCAAGTTTGCATCAATCCCTCCACACTCAAACCTTTTAATCCTTCTGGGGAGGTATGGCAAACTCTGAAGGGTAAGCTGTAACCTAAACAGTTGTAACTTGTGAATGCAAATGAACAAGAATGAGGAAAAGTCCCACACAAAGGTCTTTCCCACCATTCATTGGAGCAAAGTAAAGACTACCTCTGAGACAAGAAGACAAGAAGGCTGCTGAAGACATGTACTTAGCATGGCATCCATGCTGCCTGTCTCAGACAGTGGTTGGCAGTGGAGACTGCTGGAGTGAAGACTTTTCTAGCAGGAGGTTTGAGTCAAATTGTCCAGGGTGTGATGGATGTGAGGCTGGGGTCAGTGATGAGTGATGAGAGTCAGCCCTCAGGTGTGACCAGCAGCTTGGAATCCCATTCTGAAGTGGAGGATTGACAAAGAGTTGAGCCCCATGGCATGTGCCTCATCTGTGGAGGTTTAACAGCGAGAGTGTTGTGAGGCAAATGAAGAATGGCTGGTGAATTCCTCAGGACTGCCTATTTCCTTCCAGACGAAAACAGAGGGACAGACACCAAAGAGTTGCATTTGAATCACACACTGGGAGCTTGTCTATGCATGGCTGCCTTCCATATTTTTTAAATTTTTTATGTAATTTAAATGTTTGTGGTTTAGTTCATTACAATTCTTAAAAGAAGACTCTTGAAGAAAAAGTTAGGTTTTATTCAGTGACCTACAAAAAGTAATTGCTGTCTTTCCAGACATTCATTAAAAATTAATGATCAGAGTAGTCCAGTAACAAAACGATTCTATTAAAAAGTAGATGATTTTTGAAAAGTGCACACCACAGATGCTTTGCACTGCTACTCAGGAGGAAAACAAGGCACCTGTTTTGTGAACTGCACTAAGAAATGTAAACTGCAGTAAACAATGCAGTCCCTCCTGTAAGCCTGCTTCTGTTTTGTTTTTTTTGCTGCAGTTCACAAAGGTCCCAGCGGCTCCCTGCTCCTTGACAGCCCTCTGCCACCTGGAAAAGTGATTCCTTGGTGTCCAAGCTCCCTTGGATCCCACTGCCTGCCTGGGGGCGGCTGTTCCCTTGCGATGGCTGCACACTGCACCCTGGCAAAGGGCACACGTCCCAGGCTTGAGCTGAACTGTGCTTCTCGGCAGAACAGGATTTATACCTTTTTACACACCATAAGCCAGATACCAAAGCTCTTGTTTATGCTGGAGTGAGCCCCAGCAGCTCAGCAGGGCATGGAGGGAGGCGCTGGATCTCCACGCACGGACAGGTTTGCCTCTCACCCCTGGGCACAGGCCCCGGCTGCTGCTTGTAGGGGACCACGCCATCCCTGGTGCCTCCTCAGTGCCCCAGCAGGCTGCAGCAGCACCTCCCAGCCCTCCAGCAACTTGGGAGCAAGCAAAGGTGGTTTGTTCTCCTGCAGGGCCCACAGGGGAGGGCAGCAGCGGTGCTGGGAGGCGGCAGCTTTGCTACCAGCGTGAGCCTGGCTGGCGCTGCATCCAGCGGGTTTCCTCTGGCCCTGGTGTGCCCATCTGCTGTGGCACACTCCTGCAGCCCTGCTTCAAGAGCACGGCAGTCCAAGGCCATCTGCGCTTTCTCTGGGCTATTAAGGAGTCAGCAGCTGGCCGTGTCAGCTGTGTCTGCTCTAATAAATTAAGCAGTGCCAGGGCGCATCACCGGACTTGATTATTTATATTGTTAAATTATTGAAATGCCCTTTGGCTTGCTTTTGGCCGAGTAGTGCTCTCCCAAATGATTCTCAGGCGCAGTCCAAGAAGCTGGCTTACGCCAGGGACTGCTCCCAAGTGTGATGTAGCTGCAGCCACCCTATTTTACAGAGCAAGAGCGTTTAATGGTATAGACACTGGCTCTTCCATGCCATTTGGTCTCAGTGTCAGAGAGCAGCTTCAGGCAAACTTCATTCAGAAATCTAGGCATGGCTTTTGGGTACAGATATTCTTTTTGTCAATAGTGGACCATGAGCTTAAAATTCCAGTCTTGAAAAATAAATCCATCTCATAACAATTGGGGGTGTTTTCTCCTCATTTTTGTGTGTTCCTGAAATATCTGTCCTATTTACTTCCAATATTTTTTTTTTTCCAGCTGCTCGTATTGCTATTCTGTTTTTAAGAATCCCATGGAGGCATTTGCTTTTGCTCTTAATGTTTTAGGGGACCTCTTTTAGGATGGAAAAGTGAGCACTAAAGCTGTAAAAAAATTTACATGCTTTCTTCCATCTGAGTAAAATATTCATAAATAATATCTCTTTGAAAATCCTGTTTCAAGTACATTATGTATTTATACCCCATTATATATATATATATATGCATGCACACATAATATTACTTTTCCTTAAAGATGAAAAACCTCTTATGGGCTCAATATTCCAATGAGCACCTTAATGTGCTTACAGATAGTCACAGATCTAAGTTTTTCTTGGATTTTCTTTTCTTTCTTTTTTTTTTTTTATTTCTCTGTTAATTCCTTTTTCCAAAGGAATAAATGTTTCCCTGCAACACAGACATTTTTTAATAAAAAATACATTTAATTTATTCTCTGTTGAATCAATCCAAGTGTTCAAGCTTTTCTTTTTTGGTTACTGTTTCAAGTCTAAAATGATCTGTGAAAACGGAAGACTTAACACCAGCTCTTTCTTGGACAAACTTAGTATCTTTCAGTATTGCAATCCAGGAGTCACAAAGTAAGAGCCAACAGTTCTGCTTGTGTCCTTACTCCCAGCTGGAGCCACAGAAGTGTGCATTTTGGGGCTGTGAATATTTTGATAGGGATTTCATCCTTATTTTAGGCATACATATAGAAAACTTTCAACAATGGGAGAGATTGCACCTTGTCAAGCCACAGCAGAGCATTCTCGATACTCACACCCAAGCTTCTCCTTCTGCCCTGACCCAGAGGAAAAGTTTCATAGCAAAAACCCTGATTAAATCATCAGATGACAAACATGAGCTCAGCTTTGGTTTGCTACATTCCCCCAGGAGAAACTTGAGTCTGAATAACAATTCTACGGTGAAAGAGGCCACTTCTTTAAGTTTCCTTGGGTTTATTTGCGAAGGATAAGGCTTCTAAACCTACCCTCTTGCTCCTTGAGTTCATCAGCAGCTTCATAAAGTACTCTCAGCCCTGTGGATTTGAATTTCATCTTGGCCGAGTTTCATCTTCTGCTCTCGGCCATGGCAGCAGTGGAGTGCCACAGGAGGCAAAGAGCAGGACTGCTGGCAGCAATGTTGAGCTTGAGAATGAGGTTCCATACAGCTCACAAGAGAAGAGCAAAGAAGTGGATCTCCTTGATAGTGCACTGGAGAGTGAAAAATGCATAATGGGACAAGAAGAAGTTTAAGATCTATGATTGCATGATGCTTTGTATTTGAACAAACAGCCAGTTTAGAATGAAGTGCTTGGAGGGAAAACAAACAAACCAAAAAAAAAAAAAACAAAAGCAAATTTGGGCTTCAAATATTGAGTCATGCTGTGCAAAAAATGTTATGCCTCTCATGACAAAGGAGAAGAAAAAGAAAGGAAAGAGACACATGAGGTGGAGTAGAGGATTAAGAAGGAATCATGCTCAACAGAAAATGATGAAGTAAAATCACAGAATAAAGTCAAATTCCAAATCAGAATACACTGAGTTGGAAGGGACAATTCAGCTCTCTATGGAAAGCTCAGTGTTTGCAAAGAGGCTTCCAGGTGGGTAATGGGAGGAGAAAAGAGGGAATATATTGGGTTTAGATAATCCTGAGTATAAGAAACAGGTGTATGGATGATTTAGGTTGGAGAGAGCAGCAGAGGTTTTGGGAGGCTTGGAAAAAGAACCATAGTTTTCGAGAGCAGAGATGAGGGCAGGAGTCTGAAGTTTCTTGTAGTGGTGTTTCATGTTCATGTTTCATGTTTCCTGTTCAGTTTATATGTTTCCCTCAGTAGGTTTAATCCATGTACACCTCCTCAGTTCTGCTGTTGGTTTGTACCCGGTTCTCTCCTCCCCTAAAATGTNGGGGACAGGGTAGCCGGGTCATCGGAGGGACAGCTCTGGGCAGCCCCTGCGACAGTTTCTTTCTTCCTCCTCCTATTTTCCCTTTAAATACAGGGCTTCCGCTTCCCCCTGAGACCTGGCAGGCAGCAGAGTACAGCCTGTGCCTCATGTGGTGACCTGTTGCTTCTCCAGTCCCCTTACAAGCGTCTCCCACTGCTCACCTGGCTGTGCCTCTTGGCCTCTTGGGCAGAGAAAGATGGGGCTAGGGAGCCACAGCTTTCTGCTTCTCCTGCTGGAAAAGGCCATCTTCTCCAGCCTGTAACTCCTCCCAGAGAACCAGCTAGAGGTGTCTTACCTTTGAAATTCATTTCTATACCACTGGCTGCCAATGTGCCTTTGTCTGGATCTGAATGCACCAGGGCAAAGGGAGTCATCGTCAACTCTTACAAGGTCTGCCACTTTTTAATGTGTAGGTGGGTTTTGTTTGGTTGGTTTTTGTTAGTTTCTTTTTCTATCGGCAGGAGTTAGACTGCAGTTTGATGCTCAGGTGTTGAGAAATTTACTTGATCCTAAAGCAATGTAAATAGTTCCAAGATTCAGAGGAACACAGAATATGTGCTACAGAAAACATTAAGTTTTGTGGATCAACAGAGATAACTTACTAGGGTGCTTTGGAGACTTTGAATCACTTTATTGTCCAATGTAAAATCAAAGAACATGATGGTATTACCAGAAAACAGAAAATATACTGCTTTTCCCACTGCTTTACCTTTACTTTAGAATTTTACAGTTTCATTTCAATTTGCAAGATTACAGAGACAGTTACTATTGGAGACAATGAACTAGCCCAGTTGGCCTTACATCAAGCTAATGTAAAGCGTCCGATGGTATTTCCATGCCCTGCAACATGAGCTTGGAAATATTTGAGTTTGATTTGACAGATGGCTTAAAAATAATACCATCCTTCTGTGTAAAAACTCTGCCCACCTTAATGTTGTTTTGATTCTTTTGAAACTCTTTGTTCAGCATTGTTACTAACTTTAGATAATAAGGCCTTTTCCAGTTGCTTTTAACAGCTTTCATGACTCCAGCTTAACAAAACATCACTGTTCGGTCATTTGTCCTGAGTTCCCTTTGATTTGAGGTAATATGAGGTGTCTATTTCTCCTTTAATGTTTCTAGGTTTCTGCAAAAAGCATTGTCAGCCTTTGTATTTCTGTGGGGTTTTTTTTCTATTTGGTTATGCTTCTGTGCTTTAAGAAATAACAGTTACTAGTTTATTCTTTCGAGAGATTGAAAACCTCTTTCATCTAAGATCTAAAAGCCAGATTATTATTTGCACCAGGAACTAAGTCATGGACCAAGATGCTATTGTACTTGGTGTTTTAAGCATACGTGTAAAAATGGTCTTTGCCCAAAAGAGTTTATGACTCAAGTGCAGAAGGAGAGGCAGTAAATAAAAAAACAACCTGGGCAGCTTGGGGAACTGATAAAATACCATTGGTTGTCATGGTAAATTGGGCTTGCACACCTTTATGCAGAAAGGAACCTTTGTTTTCCCTGAGACTTACAAAATCTTATGACAAGGGGATTAAAAAAATTGACAAATACATTTCCAGAATAAGTATGCATAGACAGAAGCATATTGGCAAACATTTCAAATATCTCTATTATTAAATTATAAACCCTCCAAACTGGGAGACTCTATCACTATGAGGATGGAATCCTGCACACTCAGTTTTCTTTGCAGTGCAACTTTTTTTTATTCATCCTGTACGTTTGATGATGTGCAGGCTCCCAGCTTCCTAAACAATATTTGCAATGGGTAGCTAAGAGCTGAAATCTTTAACTGAATCTGGCTTTTGATGGACTAGTGATTTCACAGTACAGTGTGAGAGACACTGTATACAATGGGATTAAAGCCCCTTCTGATTGTCTTACTGGAGGAAACTTCTTAACAGTGATGATGACCTTTGCCTCTCTATTAGTACTCTTAGTACAACCTGTAAGGTAGTGGGAAATGTGATCTAATGAAACACTGAGGTAAGAAAATGCTAGATATGACCTGTACTCATGACTTTTCATAATTTGCTGTTTTGCAGAGTGAATTACATGTCTGAAAGTTACAGGTCTCACTGGTAATAAAGCTCAAATTAGAGAGATCTAGTCAAATATTCAGAAAGACCAAAGTAGAGTTCAGCTGTTTTTCAGAGAAAGATGCCAGACAAGGTAGAATGCCAAAGCCAGCAGTACGGTCAGTCAAATCAGTTGATTGATGCTTCCCTGCTTTATGTGGGTTTGATGTTGCTCCCTTAAGAATGATATCATCTGCCCTGCCTGGGCCACTTGGCCAGTGCTGTCTGTCTCAGGCACTTGCAGACCAAATGTATCTGGTGTGTTGGTGATGGGGCGCAGGTCCTTTTGAACTACAGTGGGCTGCAACACAGCCATGGTGAAAGGAAAGCTAATGCCCTCTAAAAACTGGCAAACCCGACTCTTTTGGAGAAGTATCCAAGAACCAAGAATAAAATGCCCTAAAGATTAGAGATGATAACAGTTTAGTGGGTTAGCCTAGAAAAAAAGTTTGGAATAAACGTAGAAAGATTTGCTATATGGTTTCTAGTGACTAGAGGGAAAATAAATGCTTGTATGTTTTTATGGGATAAGTGGCAAATTTAGAGTGATACCTTTATATCAACTTGCAACTTCTTGGGCGTAACTAAAGAAAACAGCTATAATTCTAATATTTTTTCAAGTATACATTGTGATTTTTATTATCATAGCTATAGGATTGACATCTCCCAAGATATAAAATCTTGAATAAATTAGTCAAGCTTAAGAAACTGGCTCACAGGTAATGACATCTTAGCTGTACTTCTAGATATATTTATCATCTATAGCTGTTTAGGAACATAGGTGATATTATTTGAGGTAGTCAATAACCCCAAGAGCTTGATTTTGTTCAGATTAAAAGCTGTATCCTGATGTAACAAGCTGGCTCTATTGTCAGACATTGCAAGACTCACAATTGAGTGTTTTAACTCCCTTTGAATTGAGAGACTGACATCTTTCGGAATGAGATGTGCTGATCAAAGTTCTGAGGTGCAAGCAGATAAAATTATTGCATTTTTCCCAGTGCTCTTCTAGAAGATCTTGTCTACACAGGGAAAGTGACAGAGCATTTTCCATCAGAATTTTTCAAACAGGAAAGGGAAGCCATCATTCTCCAAACAGCAATGGTGTTTTGTTTCTCTTAGCAAAGTCCCTCACGTGTGTAGGTCTTTGTCTGCCAGAGGTCCACAAGGTTACAATGAGAGGCAGAGCAGGGATAAGACAAACAGCCTGAGTTTCTCTCAGTGGTATATATGACATGTCACATAGCATGGTGATTTATTAATGTTGCAGCACACACTGAAGTAATTCAAAGTAAACTCTTTCATCTCAAAAGACAAGATTTGGTTGGTTGTCAGTATCCTTTTGGAAACAGAGGTTCTCAAAGTGAGACCAAACGGTTTATGCATTGGCAGAGGCTCGTCTAATTATATTTTTGGTTTTGAGCTTGTCTTCTGTGGTGACTTGATCTATTTTGTCTATTTGGTGGTGGCATAGAGTAGTTCCAGGTCTTGATACAACGTAGCAGGTGTAATTTGTGTGGTTTGTGGACCTGGATTACATAAAGAGCATCAGTTTTTTAATGTGACTAGAAGGCACAGATGCTGCAGTGACAATTTACTGAACTGCTGAACCTTCACAATGGTTTCATTTCCATCAAATGATGCTGAGAGCTTCAACCTTTTTTTACTTTTCTACTGCATCCTTCCCCTAAGACTAATATGCATGAAGAGGACTTTACAGAACATGAAAATGGAGCATCTATGATTGCTGATCCTGAAGTCAGCAACCAAAAAAGAAAGAGGCTATCTCATATGAAGTGGATCTAGCTGACAGAGCAGNGCTTTCAATTTCAACTTGAATGCTTCTCCTTTTCTGCTTATGATCGCAGGCTACAAAGGAAATACCTCACTGATATTTTTGCGAAGTCTAAAAGAGAAACAAGCCCCTCCTCAGTGTCCTTGATTTGCATGGTGCCTTTGAAGAGCAAACAGGGAAGTTCTTATGTCTGCATAAGTCACGGACAGCCAGTTGTGGGTTACTTGACATCACAGATCTGAAGACTCCACTGAAGAAGACACCAGGAAAAACAGGGAGGCATCAATAATTTATGAATCAGGTTGAAGGAGCAATACCCAGAGTGCTTAGGAAAATATGCTTACTCAGTACCTTACTGGGGAGCTTTTATCATAGGCCAAGACCCCAGAGAATTTCAGTTTGATTGAACGTCTGGAAACCTGTGTCATTCTGCATCTGAGCAAGTCAGTCCTTGGAGTGCTTTATTATAGGAAAAGGCTTGGGAAAGCTCTCAGAGAGCCAACATCCCAGTGATTTAGCTCCTGATTTATGATGTGCCAGCTCCATCTAAATAAGGCTGAAGACATGCTGACCTGTGATGTCCACAGAATCACTTAGGATGCATGTGACTGACTGCTCCCTAGGCTGGTGTCTTTGAAAGGCTCTGTAGGGAACTTAAACCTGGGAAAATCCTTTTGAGGACATCTCTGTGTTGGCAATTCTCTGCACAAATATTTAACTTGGCTTACCACTCTCCAAAGAAATCTAGCTTTTCCAAGGTAGCTGCTTTTGTTTGGCAGAAACCTATCCACACAGGAAACAGTGTTCTCAGGTGGGTATAGAGCATGAAGTCTGCCCTACTGGACTGAACTGGGTAGGATGAAAGGACAAGGCATACACATGTTCTCTGCATCACTTACAAGCTGGTGCCTGCAGCAGTGATTTATCCAGTAATGAGCTAAATAAAGATAAGGGAGTGTATCTTTGCTCATTACTTTGAAGCAATTGAAATTAATTTTGCTAATAAATTAAATATGTCTAAGTGTTACAAGCCTAGGAGAGCAGAGAATGACAAGTAATTGTGAAAGGCTTGTGAAAAAACTTGGGGATTTTCGCAGTGGAAGTGGATCGAAACAACCTAGTAGTTCAAGAAAACTATTCTGAGGGAAAATCTATGGCTACAGTCTTCTTTCCCTATGCCAATTCTTCTATAGAAGCTCTGGTTTTAATTCTCACTGTGCTATGTGGGGCTTAGAGTCCTTAGTATCACCTCACTGATTATTATTCTTGTAGGGATATTTTTATTCAGAACCTGTCTTGCTTTCCCCTAAGCAAGTAATTCCAGGTCAAGATGAGATGGTGCAAGAGGCAACATCTCCTTATACTTTCATCCAAGAAATACCATGAGGGAAGAAGTTCCCTGCCTCTTTCTGCTTTTCCCATCAACTCTCTGACCTGGTTCATAAAGTGGTCCGTGACCACGTGGTTGGACTCAGATGTGGGTCAGGCCACACAGAGTGTTGCGTTTCATTAGTGGCATTTGTCCCAAGGGTCTGCAAAACTAAAGTAGGTCTTGGTTACCCTTTATCCCCTCTCTTAAGACATTTGACCCTTCCAGCAGCATTCTCTCTCTTTTCTGTACTTCTTTGTGCCCGTTGATCAATAGTTATGTGTCCCTGTTTTCTCATCATTAAATGCTGAAGGACACTACAACTCTGCCTTTTTCTCATTAGCTTTCATTTGTACCATTTTGTTCTCTTCTATCCCTCTGCCACCTTCATTTTCTTTCTCTTCTCCTCCTGTGGGTTTCCTCTTTCCAAATGCTGCCTGACTTATCAGTGCAGTGTCTGCAGCCAACAATACTATTTGGATATCCTTTGTTCTTTACAGACACCTCCTCTCTGATCTCCAGACTGGTGTCCTTGTTGCCTTCTTCCCTGTTGTGCTTGGCAGACTACAGCAAAATTCCAGCTGGGAGCCCGATTTAAGTTTAACACCATGCTTATTCGTTATTCTTTCACTCTGGCTGCAACTCTAACATTGTACTCACTATTGCCATTTCTTTTTTGTAGCTACTGTGAGCCTGAGAGATAGAAGTGGGGTGTTTCTACACAATAATCCTATTATTTAGTGAAGTTTTATATGCCCAGCATGTTTTTGTTGAACAGTCTTTCTCTCATATCTTTCCTGGCTGTTCAGGAATGCTTCAGATCTCTTCTGTGCTTAATATCTGTTGCGTGCTTACCCTGGGAATGGGGCTGCCAGAGGGCACAGAGAGACTGGAGATGTCCAGGTGCCTCTTCTCAAATTGAATTAAATTAAAATATAAAGGATGCGTATGGAAATGGCATATAAATCACTCAGACCCTTATCAAAGCCTGCACCCCCATTGCAGTTAATTACAGAACAACAACAAAAAAAGATAGGTCTAACAAAGCAAGCTCTTGATTAAACCTAATTACACCTCTGCTCCTTGGTAAATGTGGCCTACAGGAATTCGGAAATTTGCCTAATTGCATTTGGATTCAGATGTGTCTTGTTTCCCTCTGCCCTGAGCTTGCTGCTACATGAGTTCTAAACCCAGAAAACTTAATTCGTGTGTGGGATGTGGCTACTGAGGGCATTCTGAAACTAAGGAGCAGATAAAGGAACGTGTGCTCTCTCAAGTACATAAACGTGCGTGTATGTATAAGTATATATACAAATTTCCATAAGTGTGCATGTCAATATATGTCTGTAGGGACTGAGTGAAGCACAGGAAAATGGATGCCAACATTAGTTTCAGGCAGGTGAGGTTGGTGGCAATCAGATGGTAATTATTTTGTTTATGTTTAGACTGTCTAGGTGTCTCTGCCACCTGTTGCTCCCAGACACTCAGAAAAGTGGCCTACATCTTTTTCTGGCACAGAACTGACAAGTGAGGAAGAGGTCAGAATGGTTGATAAGAAGGTGTCACAGTCTCCACATGACTTGTGGCTGTTGAAACACAGGTCCTTAATTAGAAGATGAAATGGAAAAACTTGCTGGGATCTGTAATGAGAGCTTTGCCTTTTCATCATCTGAAAGAGGATCATGGCCATGAATGGTTGATTCATGATGCCAATATAAATAATAAATACTGACATTATTGTTAGCCACACTGGCAGTGACAGTAATAATAATAATAATAACAACATTGTTGTAGTAGTAAACTTGTGACAAGAACTTTGTGTGTATGTTACAGGATTTGATGCAGGAATTGTCATTGTAAAAGACCATGTTAAGTATTTAAATGTCAATGTGACTTTTTAAACTAATGTGACCAGAAAGAGGAATGTTCACTTGATACAGTAGGTAAAGTTGATAATTATAAAAAAAAAGAAAAAAAAAATTTAATAAAAAAAAAAGATTTTAT
>VYZR01126397.1:0-26623 GCA_013400675.1 Oxylabes madagascariensis
CATTGCCAGCAGGTCTCTGACTGTCACAGTCCAATGAATTCAAATTCAAAAGCAGAAAACGCTGACCCCCTATGAAGCATCCACAGCATTACTTCAGACAGGGCTGGAGAAAATACTTGCCTTCATTCTATGCATGATTTTCATTTCTTTATGATTTACAGATTTTAAAGTCAGTTTTACCCTTCTTAAAAGAGTTTCAAAGCATGGAAAGCAATCCAAGCTTTGAGATATTATATTAGAGGCAAATAATAAAATAAAAGAATGCATACTGGCAAAGTAGTCATGCAAAGGGTCACCAAGTACTGGAACAACATGGAAAAACAAGGAAGGCACGATATTATTAAATGTTACTGTAAGAAATAGGAGGATATTCAGGAAACTGCATTTTAGGTTAAATATCAAGTAAAGCTTTCAGCAATGAAAGGAATAGTTGAACAGTCTTCTAAAAGAAAAGGTGGAATGAAGCCAACCTTTGGAAACACTTCATACAAATTTTCACATATTGTGAAAAGGTATATTGCAGGGAATTTTTTTTAACTGACATGGTTATTGCAGTTCAGTGGTTCTGTTATTAAAATGTTGTTTTCTTATTCATTTAACAGAGAGTTAAGAAAAATAACTGTGGCTTATTAATGAACATAAATGACTTTAATTTTCTAATGTTTTTACAGAACAGTATCACTTTAAAGCTCATTTCAGTGCTGAAGTGTTGCACATAGATGGACTAAAGACATATTTCAGGATAATTATGTGATAAAGTCCTATTCTATACAGCATATAGAACAGTCCTATTCTATGCAGGAGGGTAAAGAGGAATAATCTGTCTTTCTATAACTGTGATTAAATCACATTTTTGTGTCTGTCTGTAGTCTGGCGGTATAGGGGATGGCTGTCCAGATGGTCTGCCAGCTATTTTCATGTCTGCAAGCAATCAGTCATTCCAGTAAGTTTTGCTCTGTGTGTGCCCTTGTTACACTTTGAAACGTTAGTCTGCTTACATTTCCAGAGCACAACATTTCCTACAGAGCAACAGAGTGAAACAGCCCAGGAAACATTAACTTTCACAGAAACCTTTAATAATTAGAGCAGTGACACCATTAGCGTGATGATCAAACAACTCTACTTGGAAATTGTTTGCTCATATCAAGCAGCTAGCGATCTTGGGAGGGAGACTAATTGTATGGGTGGCTCTGAGTGCAGCACATCATAACAGAGAAATCAGGCAGTACCCCTCTGTCCAAAAACAGGGAGATGGAGTTCCAGGGCCGCAGATCAAAAGCATGGATTCAACACTGGGACCCTAGATCCAACAGAGAGTGATTTTCACCAAGGTCTTTACGCAGTACCAAAGAGCACTCTGTGTTGGACTCAAGGATACTACAGGGACCATCAAGTACCTCAATGTTTAGATGCAGGAGCGAAGGAGCCCCAGAAAGCTGACTCATGAGCAAGCTTAGCTAGCACAGGGCAGGAGATGAAGCTGAGCTGAGAAGGCTTCAGCTAAACGTCCCCAAATAGAGCAGCACAGAGATCCCACAGCCACAGCTCTCACCTACTAGCTTCTTCCATCATTCACTATCAGTCACTAACTTAGTATCAGAATGATTTTGCTCCTGATGCGCCATTTGCCAAAGCTGACACCCTTGTTGAGCAGGATTGAGTATGATTCAGGGAGCCCTGGGCAGTGTCTCCCTGCAGAGTGAGGGAGTGCAGAAGAGGCAGCTATTGAGAAACCTTCAGTGTCCAGCTTCACATGATCATGAAATATTAGATTTATCAGTACTAAAAATAAAACCATGTGATGTGGACTCATGCACTGGAGAATCTGTTTGTTAATGCCACGAAAACCCAACAGCTGAGATACTGTAACCATAAGCCAGTCATCTAGAGTTAATAATCTTATTTGCATTTATGACCCAGTTAGTTAATGCTATTTTAACAGAAATCATGCCAGCCTTCTTAATCTTTCTAAATTTCTGTTATTATTACTGCATAGGCATATGCACAATTTATTAGGCATTGATTTCCTCAAACTCTCAAGTAGGGAGGGTTTTTTTTCCATACCATTTCACTGATTCCAACCAGCAGGTTTGCATTATGCTTGCCATTTGAAGGCCAAATATCAGCATTTTCCATTAACATTCTGGAATTACCTTATTTTCTGGCAATTAAGCAGAAATTAGTTTCTCTTTTTTTGCATATATAACTTTTCCTTCTCAGCATTTGATTTCCGACGTATTTTCAAATATCTAACTCATACCTTTGAAATTTGTATACAAGATCATTAATTATTGTTTTGAATATTTTGAATTATCCTAAAATACCATGTCACCTATAAAGAAAACCAACTCAAGAGAATAATTACACCAGCCCTGACCTGAATGTAAGACTGCAGATGCTGCTGCTGGGGAGGTTACTATCAGGTAAAATTGCAGGACTACATGAACTGACTGCTGATGTCTTGCAAGTGTCAAATTCATATACAGACAAATATAATTTAATCCAATCAAAATCTTGACAAAAATCAAGAAGGACAAAAATGAACTGCTCATCACTATGTACTCACATACACATCACATACTCACATGCATATCCATGAAAGCCACGAGCACTGGAACTACCCCAACGGGATGTGCTTTTGCAGGCAAACAAAACCAATAATTTTCTTAGCTTAGGTTTGATTATTTCTTTTAACAGTTTAACTGAAGACTTCAGGCAAAGACAACAGTTCCTTACATCATGCCTTCCGATCACTGTAAGTGAAACGAACTCCAGAACACAAGTGCAAAAAGCTCTCTTGATTTAGGGCCTTTTTAAGAGACAAAGATCTTTTACTCACACATGTAAAGCACATATGACCAAAAAAAGGCAACTCAACATCTACCCAAATTTAAAATCACATCAGTTCCTGACCTCATTGCATTTATGGAACCCCATCCCCAAATGCATCTGTTTAGCCACAGATCTTGGCCACTTCAAGAGATGCTGGGAACAGTTTCAATGCCTGAAAAGAGACCAAGCCCCTCTGAATTCAGGCACCACCCACACAGGGGTGCTCTCTAGCTTGTTACTGAGAATCAGAAGCTATTTCACAAATACCTTGCATACAATTATTAATAAATTACATCACGAACCTAACACTTTATGTTAAGAAGGAAGCACAACCAGCAACAGAATATGAAGACATCCCTGGTAGCTAGTCTTAAAAACTTAAGTCTAATATTCCCTCCAAAACTGGTCAACATGGATTACAGCAGCTGTAAATATTTCTGATATCCATTAAAATAACCTTTTAAAAACCTTGTTGAATTCTTCAGCACAACAACTTACTGCTGTAGTGACTTTCCCACTTTAATCACGGATCTGAACAAGAATTTCCTTTTATCAGTTTTGGAACTTGCAACCTTCTGATTTCTTTAAACAGTCACTCACTTTAGTGCTTTAAGACAAGCAAACAGAAACTTACCCCAATCTACCTTCTCATTACCATTTGCTGGTTTATACAATTTTAGCACGCCTCTTCTCTGACTCATCTGCTTTCTAAGGTAAACAGTCACAATTTTCTTCAGTTACTCTCCACGACTGAGACTTCCCCAATTCTTTTTCAGCTTCATCTTGTGTTCCCAGAACTCCCACTGACTCTTGAATGCTATTTTGAGGTTGAGACAAGGGCGTTCTTGATATATCGGCTTTTACTTCTGGTAACAATCTGCATGCTGTTCTTTATTACTTTTCCTATTCTTAATGGCCATTCTTAATGACATATTTTCAAAATTACTTGGATTTTTTCTATTACTATTATTTTTCAAGCCAGCCACATACCGAAAAGGAGCTTGCTATCCTCAGGTCCAGCTTCTTCCTAAATGGAGCTCTCCAAGGGGGGGGTGTAGGACTGGCAGCCTCATAGCTCTCCATGCTCAGGGATCAGACACCATTTAGGCAATTCCCGATTCTGCCTTTAGCAGGGCTAATGGGGCAGGCAAAATGGTACAACAGTGCTGTTTCATGCTTCTGAGAACAGAACAGTCCCCACCAGTTTGAAGTGGGGATCTATCAACACACCACTGTTAATAGATCCAAGTAGGTAATGCACCTTTTGCTTCTATGTTCAATACAGGTTTTGAACCATCTTAGTCATACCATGATTCCAAATAATCATCTGCAAAGGACAACGAAACTTTATAAAAGCTTTCATGATTTGAATCAAATGATTTTCCACATTCCAAAACACCTTTCTCCCTGACAGTTTGGCATAATTTCCTTCTGTGCAATCTCAACGGCCGCAAGCTATTAATTATGACCTGTCAGTAATTATTATTTCAACTAATTTGCCAACCACCAGTATAAACTCACTGGGATGTAATTCTCTAGATGCTTCCTAGAGACTTCTAACACATTTATAGTTCCACATTCTTATTATACTATTTCTTAGAAGACTGTATATATTTTGTCCAACACCACAGCCACCTCATACTTGAGCTCTCAATAAATGTGGACACAAATCTGCAGTGAGGATTGGTACTAATAAATAATTTAACATTTCTGCAATATTCTGCTTTCCTGAACTGCTCCCTCTGTGCACAACAATCCACCCAGCAGGCCCATCAGTTGTCTCACCAACTTCCAGCTTCTTATTCATTTAAAGAACATTCTGTTATTTGTTCCTCTTTTTTCCTTCAGCTGTATGATCTTCTGCCAGCATTTTGACCTTCTGGGGTTCATTTTTATGAGCAGTAGGATTACCTTACAGGCTTACTCTCCTTTGAGAGTCCCAGAGCTAAGCACCTTCTGAAGACAGTGGTTTTCTTCTCTCCAGGCAAGGTGCACACAAAAAACTATCAAGTTACTGGATCCCAGTTGCAGGACCTCAGGGCAGAGGTACTGCCCAGGATCTACTGTAGATGGAAGAATAGATTCTCCCTTTCCTGCTTCCTTCACTTGAAGGACTATAGGGAAAAACTCCCCTGGTGTTAAAGCCTGTGTAAGGGAACACTTTTACTGTAACCTTCTCCCTGTTTGTTAGATTTCAAAACACACCAGAAGGTTACAAAGTAATCTCATTTACAGTTCAACACACAAAAAAATTCAAGTATTTTAATGTGGTTGTCAGGAGTAGAATAACAATAACAGTTCAACTGACAAAAAACTGGAAAAGTTTAATATTTTTAAGTTTAAATTTGTAAATTTTGGGTCTGAGATGCCTTTTGAATGCTTGTGTAAATGAACACTGTAGACATTAACTAAGAAAACTAAGACAATTAAGGAGATTATTGAGAAGATCTATCTCCTATAGACCTTATCTCCCTTATCCTATAGACCCGGTCTCACCTTTTCTTATGAGATAAGGAGAGTTAATAGCTCCACAAGAGATTCAGGCTGAATCACTGTGCCTTACTCTTTGCCCTACCCATCACAGCTACATAGGGTCTAAATGTATGATACTTTAAACATGGAAAGTGTCCCCTTGCAGTCTCTGAAGAAGCCATAGAAGAACAAGTAAAGTATGTTAAAAGTACAACACATACAAAAAAACCCCCACAAAACCAAAAACACACCAACCCCCCCCGCCAAAAAAAACCCAACCAAACAAAAAAAACCCACCTGCCCATTTTGTTTGATCCTTTTGTTTTTCTCAAGCATTACATGCCTTTATGTTCTCTGTTACCTAGGCTGAACGGGTTAATTAAGCTATTCTGTATGGAGGCCCAAAATAAGTAACATTTGACTTGCTTTAACAATACAGGGCATTGCCTCCCCTTACAAGTAACCTGAGCTGACAGTCACAGTCTGCAATCCTCCTGTTTTCTAAACAACTCTTCAAGTAATTCTTACTGTAGCACTAAACAGAATGAACAGTTCAGCTGTAAGTGAAACACAAAATGCATGAAATGGCAGCACTTGATGCTTACTTTGAACAAAAAGTCGGCACTGTTGAACAGTGCCAGTGCAGTGCTTAGGAACTACACAAACCCTCTCAGGTTGGTTGAGAGAACTCTTCTAAGCACCATTCTTTGTGGGAGATGCAGGAAGAGCTGCTGTATAAATTTTCTTCAGTGGGCAAAATTCCCACTTCAGCTGCTTGTCCCCACAGCTGGTTCCCATCTTACCTTCATTTGTACCAATGCAGTTGTGTGAGTGGCCACACCGCACATCAGATTGCAGGAAGAACGCCTCACAACTATTAAGGTGTAGGAAAATAAGCTTCCTGAATAAGCTGTGACACTGCAAGGCTGGCCATGGAAGTGCATCCATGCCCCTCTGACAGCACGGCAGTGACAGAAGCAGCCTGGCCGTGCCGTAGAGCACGTTCATCTGACGGCTGTGGCCTCTTGTGCCCAACACTGCTTCAACTTCAACGGAGTTTCACCTGTGTTGTTAAACCCTGGAGCCAAAGACAGGCTACAGGCCTACAGAGCTCCAAAACCTGGGCGCCTTCTGAGGGAGCTCTCAGCACACCTGGCCCCAGCCAAGAGGAAGCCTGAGCTGATGTACAGCCCAGGCTGGAGCACCAAGCACTGGAGAACAAAACCCGAGAAGTTAAGGTTTGTTTTTACAGCCCCTAAACACAGAGGTCCCCTCTGGCCATTAAAGGCTATTCAAAGCAGCAGCAGCAGGACATGAGTTAAGAGAGGATGACCTGCTCTTGTCATCATGAGGCTGATGCATGCCTCAAGACTCTCTGCTTCGCTTCCTAACTATAATGTGAGAAAATATTCAGATCATGAGTGAGACTGGTGAATTTTGGGGGATTTTAGCACTTCTATTTTGGGTGCAAAATTCTTGGCACCTTGCCCCAAACTGGCATCACAGCCAAAAACAGAATTCATGATTGAAAGGTTTATTTTTCTTTATTCCACAGTACTTTTTCCATCTCCCACACTCACTATAAATAATGCAGAACTCTCATGTGAAGTGAATTAAAAAAGGTTGAAGGCCAGAAATATACATACTCCATAAACAGATCCTAAACCCCTTTCTTTTTGGGCAGCTATGTGATCCAGGCTAACTTACCCTCTCACCATGTAGTCAAAATCTAGAGGATATGATAATTCATCCACAGTAAAGAGATTTTCTTCCCAGTTGTTTTTTTGTGAGCTAAATCCACACTGTGCTGGGACTCAAGCTGTGCATACTCACACTATTTAACAAAGCTCTCATTTGAGACTCATCCCTGCTCATAGAGCCCAAGTGTTTGAAGTCTACATAATACTTTTAAGCCATTTCTGGTCTCAGAGTCCAAAACCTGACTCTCTGGATGTAGGATTTAAGAAATTCTCATTTTTATCATGATCCAGCAAAATGACAGCCAAGCTCCAGAAATAAGGGTAAAACTGACAAACCCCACTTTTTTAAATCTTAAATCTACAGTCACTACACTAAGGACACAGCAATGCTACTCTTAACAACAGAAAGAAAGATTGAAAGGCTCCCACGGACCACAGACTAAGACTACTTCATTAACCTTCTTGATTTTTTAAATTCTCTTGCTAAAAAAAATCCAATGCAGTTAAATTATCTTTTCTAATTACATTCTCTACTCCTGAAGCATACGCTAACGACTTTTTGGAGTTCACTTTGTATCAGCACTGCATGATATTAACCATATTTACAGTTTTGTATTTTTTTTACAGTACAGTACAATTTACAGTACTGTATTTTGTTCACTAGTCAAGGTATTTCATGACTGATAACGGCAGACTTGGAGGTACTTATTCTAGGACAGAAATTCTCAGCTGGAGATGAATGAAGAGCATTGAGGAATTACAGCTACACTCTTCTGAAAACAGATGTAAGGAGGTGACACA
Source organism: Oxylabes madagascariensis (assembly GCA_013400675.1). NCBI lineage: Eukaryota > Metazoa > Chordata > Aves > Passeriformes > Timaliidae > Oxylabes > Oxylabes madagascariensis. Next base: position 7,806 of record VYZR01126397.1, read on the forward strand.
AAAAAAATGTTTTTCTAATGAGAGTTCAGTGTAGAAAGAAGACCTCTCTACAGTAGTGGACTGAACAATCTGGAGTGGCTTAAGGGACTATTTTCAACCTGCAATGCATAGATATAAACATTATGACAAGTAAATACGATAAAAGCAAGGACATCAACTTGCTAGGGAGGTTTTTAAGACTCCTAAGCATAACCACAGGCACATTGTAAGAAAGGGGTTCAGCCCCAGAGCCAGGCTTGTAAGGAAGAACTGTGTCATATGGCACAAAGACAAGAGCTCTCTCAAGGTAATGCTATACTACATGGAAATGCAACATAAAAGATATATTCACTTAATATATTTCCAATATAATGTTTTGTGAAAGTTTCGCTAAAAAAAAAAATCTGCATCTGTACCTTTTCACATGGATTTGAGGCAAAAGAATGTCAAAATACTTTTCTCCAAGTTTCGGCTTCTGTTACCTAACAGGGACAGGTTACAGAGGAAGAGCTAGGACAGAAACAACTAAAGAAAGAGGTTAAAAGAAATACTGCAGTTGAGAAAGATATCAGCCTCTAAAGTTCACAAGCATCTGGTTCTTCAAAACCAGTGGAATTGGGCTTGTTCCCAAAAAGAACATCTAAGCACTTTAATCTGCTCTTGTACCAACTTCCCAGAAGGGTTTGGAGGCTTGTTTGAGGACCAAAGTTGCAGAAGCTTCTGGGACCAAAGCAGCAGCACAGATACTGGGCTGCAGAGCCAGTCTACCATCTGCTGGCTTCCTGCTGGGCTCACTCTCATTAACAGAGAATCACAGAATCTTAGAGTGGTTGGAGATTGGAAGAAAGCTTGAAGACCATGTAGTTCCAACCCCCTGCCATGGGCAGGGACACTTTGCACTAGACCAGGTTGCTGAGTGCGCCNCTAGGACAGAAACAACTAAAGAAAGAGGTTAAAAGAAATACTGCAGTTGAGAAAGATATCAGCCTCTAAAGTTCACAAGCATCTGGTTCTTCAAAACCAGTGGAATTGGGCTTGTTCCCAAAAAGAACATCTAAGCACTTTAATCTGCTCTTGTACCAACTTCCCAGAAGGGTTTGGAGGCTTGTTTGAGGACCAAAGTTGCAGAAGCTTCTGGGACCAAAGCAGCAGCACAGATACTGGGCTGCAGAGCCAGTCTACCATCTGCTGGCTTCCTGCTGGGCTCACTCTCATTAACAGAGAATCACAGAATCTTAGAGGGGTTGGAGATTGGAAGAAAGCTTGAAGACCATCTAGTTCCAACCCCCTGCCATGGGCAGGGACACTTTGCACTGGACCAGGTTGCTGAGTGCGCCGTCCCTGAACACTGGCCTTGATTCTGGCCTTGAACACTTCGTGATGGGGCGTCCACAGTTTCCCTGGCAACCTGTTACAGTGCCTCAGCACCCTCACAGTAAACAATTTCTTCCTATTATCTAATCTAAACCTGCCCTCTTTCAGTTTAAAGCCATTCCCCCTTGTCCTATCACTACATGCCCTTGAAGAAAGTCACTAAACTTGAAGAACAAAAACAACAATCAAAAAGAGCAGGAAAGAAGGAAAGATTCCAATCTAATAGAAGAAGTGGTGTTACTGCAAGACCTTAATAGAATTAACTCTGCACTTTCTCAGCCAACTGCCTTTTGAGCCTGACTATTTTCACAGATTCCTGTGAATGCAGCAATGCACTGATTGCTACTACAAAAACTGGTAGTAAATCAGGCATTTTCTTGATCTCTATGCCACATATGATATCATCTTCTCCTCTAACAATAAGACATACCAAAAGCTTTCTGACCTGAGCACGTTCCTCAATGACAACTCTGCCAGAATGACAAGGGTCGGAAATATTCATAAGAATTGTACTAAATATAGCACATAAACCACTGAAAGGCAATTGCTACTCAATGCTAGATACCTATGACATTGACACAGATTCTCATTTGAATTCAAATCTAAATTCATACATACAGATACACACCATAAATCAGCATCTGAATCATCTACAGTACAGCACTGAGGTGCTTTCTCTGCTCAAAGAGAGCTGCAAGTAGTAAGAAGAGCAAAAATAAACAGGAAACAAAAAAGTTCTTGTTCAAAGATCGGCAGCTGCACAGAATTCTTAAAACATTCATGTAACAATGCATGACAATAAATGTGCTGTTCTACAGTTTCCCCTTTCCTAGTCCTGTCTCTCACCCCTTCATGTTCCTGCAGCGCTGCCTGATCCCGCAGCCTAAAGATCACAGCACACGCAGCACTATCCCAACAGCTACAAAACGAGCACTCGGTGCCACGGTCCAACTTGCTCACGAGTACTTAAGAAAGCTAGATTCTTTAGATTTATTTTATATAAACTAAGTGTCATTAGGGAGGTCTGCATGTCTTTGAAATGACTCTCTACGAAGTCTGAGTCAGTCCAGCCTGCAGATACAAATGCATCCAGTTTCGGCCGAGCAGTGAGTCTGGATAATAAGACAGAAAGCTGTCCCTGTTACACCATACCTATTATCCCCAGCAGTTCCTTTCTTTCTTCTCAATTTCTGTCCTAATACAGTCACACAATGGTCCAAAGAGAAAAAGGAAACAGTCACCAGTCAGACAGAAAGAAACTGTCATTAATAGCACAACCAGCACTCCTCAGCTCTTTCGTGAACTGTGGCATTCATGGAGCTCAATGGCCTCTACAGAGGGTGGTTAGAAATTATTATCTCCAAATTATTGATGGGGAAAATAAAGCACATTCTGGTGAATTAGTCCAAGATCACACAGCCTGTGAGTGGCCAATTTGAGATTAAACCTGTGCATCTGGAGTCCGAAACCACGAGCATTTCCAACAGGGTGGCAGGTTCCTACATTAACTATACAGTGAGAATAAGGAGCATCTGTCACTGATGAGGGCAAATGCTGGCCTTCAAACAGCACCAAGTGGATCAAGTGGATAAAGTGGTCATAATTCTGCTGATATTTTTAGGTTCTTCTGTGTCTCACTGAGTCAAAAGAACTACCTAAATTCTTCCATTTTTTCACACTGAACATTAGCGGCCTCCTGTATCCCAGATCCCCACCTCTGCATAGTGCTGGGAGATTTTACTGGTGGCCTTCACAGATATTTACTGACAAGAGACTCATGAATGCAGGGCTCATCAAGGCAATGGCAGGCCATGGTGTTTAACATTGTTTTCCTTTTCATACCATGCTTAAATTTCCTTTGCCCTTTTCTCTCCAAACTCATCCTATTTCTTCCTCATCACCAAATCTTTGTACAATCTCATTCTAGTCTCCCTTCCCCTGCTTCCTCATGTCCTTGTGAAGCACCATTCTTCAAGCATTTCCTCTTTCCCCCTTGACAGTTCCCACTCCCAGTCTCCTTGATGGGCTTTCCATTTCAAACTTCCCTTCAGCAATGCCTTTCCTCACCTGCCAGTCTTTTCCCAGACAAATTCACTTGTCTTCTCCCACCACAGCCCTTCCTCAGGAATTCTGCTCTCCCCTCCCAACCGTTCCTGCCCTCAAATTACACACATCACTTTCATTTCACCTGCTCTCTGTTTTCCCTGCTTTCACCCTCAGCTTGGATGCTTCAATGCAGAAGCAGCTGACACAGCAACAGTCCAACCTCATCCCTGGAGCATCATTGCACTGAGTCACTTTGTGGGATGGATGCATGTACAGTTTGACCAACACAGGAAAATATTTAACTGCTAAAATTTAAATTTCTTCCCTCAGATTTCAAGGAGTTATGAATTGGTCTAAAAGCAGACATGGGGAATATGAAGACAGAAATCCCTATTCCTTGATACAGAGATAACAGAAGTATTCAAAGAAAAAAGAAGTATGATCTTGAAACCAGACAAACAAGTAACAAAAAATTCAGCCCAAGAGGTCCCAGCTGACAAACCTGTAGGCACTGTAAAACACAGTGTCTAACAAGAGGTGTCAGACCACCTCAGCAACACGCAAGCCTTTAAACTAAGAGAGTACTTTGCTGCTTTACTCAGGACATGAAGATAAAATTCCCCTCCCAGCAAAATCTGTGCTGTTAACTCAACCTGTACTTACTCTAAGGAGCAGCAGAGGACATGTCTGCTGCACCCACTCCTCTCTGTGATTCACACACTATACCTAACAACCTCATGTCTGCTTTGCGCCTGAAATACATCCTCTGCACAGAAAACTCCCAATATGGATTTTCCAAGCTAAATGCAACTGTACCAAAGCAGATCTCTCTGTATTATATCCAGTGAAGTTTCCATAGCAGTATCTGGTTTATTCACTGTTACTGTACAACTATTTGTCTTTAGACAGAGTCATTTTAAAGCCATCTAACAATAAAACCTTCTGAAATTAAAATTATTCTGCTTTGCTTTCCTGACAGCTTAACTACAACTTGAGAAGAAGAGGCAAGGACCCTCATTTTCTGGCAAAAATTTGGTGGAGAGAAAGAAATACTTTCGAAAAAAACCAGTATAATGCTCCCAATACAGGTTAAGTATTTCATGCAGTTACATCACCTACTCTACTCTTTTTCTAGGCTCTGTTCCTGCCAAGCACCAAGAAATCAGATGCTTTGAATACTGCTCACATTCTTTCCCAGCAGTTCCTCTCTAGTAAGCAGCCAATGCAAAAACACTGTACACCAAAATAAGAAAATTTTGTTCACAAGTAAGAACTCAGTAACAACATACATGATGAAAACTACCTTGTGAGCTGTGATATTCCTGCTGTAAGAAAACTAAAAGCAAATTAGATGAAAAAAAAATTGCTTAGATTTGTTCACATACATGCAAAGATGTTTGATTTCGTTTCAATTAAATTTTTTTCCATCATGAATAATCCATTTAACTAATCAACATCTGACTTACTCTAAGGAACACTTCATTTGATGTAAAATTAAATATAAAATGAGAGCAAAAAGTAATTAACGGAGGACATTATTCGGCTGTTGATTTATTCTTTGCTTTTTGCATAACTATTAAGTAACTTTCAGCATTTGCTCGTTGTAGATCAAAAACTAAAGCTATGCCAAATAGAGTTCTCAATTTAACAGTTCAGTGCAAGTAAATTACTTTTAAAGACAATACTTCAGAGGGGTCTTTCTGGTGTTAAATTAGAGGCTGTGTTTTGCTCTCAGAAACTTTCAGAAAAAAAAGTTGTGTCCAAAAAACCCAATACATGGATGAAGTTAGTAGAGGGGTTTGGGATTGACACAATGTAAATTAAAACAATGCTGGATTCTTCTTTTCCAAAATTAAGCAAATGTGCTTAATATCAGTGCTTTTTTGCCTGAGGCATTGGAGGTCATTCATCCAACAGTACACCTAAAAAAATCCAGTAAGGAGTAGTTTTGTTCAGATACCAAAATTACTCTCAGCAATGCTGCCATGACTAACAGGACAGTGCACTGGGGTTATTATAGGACAGCCTACAACCAAGTTCAAAGAGGAGAAACCTTGCTGACCAGTGGAAGTCCTGCCTGACTTCCAGCATTACTGTTAGGAACACAAAATACCTCCTAAGGGAACAGCAAGAGTGGCAGCTGCTTTCCGTCCATCAACACCCACTCTCTCCACACCGATTTTGAGCAAAAGAGCAAAGACACATTCAGCAAAGGTTCATGCAAGCTCCTATTTTCCTTCAAGCTAGCACCAAATGACAAGACAAATACAGGGAGCATATCAACACAAAAACACAAAATGCAGTCATTCAAACACCTAAGAAACATCAGGAGATGGAACTTCTCTAAAGCTTGCTAAAGAGAGACAATAGCTGTAAAAATAAACCTGGTAAATAGGAATTTAGCATTTCAGTCAGAATGGTTACAGCAAACTCTATTCCATTTTAAAATCTATTTTAAAATCTCACCATCTTAAATTTAAAGAGCTGTTCACACTGCAGTTTCACTGAATGATCCCATCAAAGGCTAATGCTATCCCTGAAGGATTACAGATCTATGCATGACACTTCACATTTCCATAGTGCATTTATAGCTCAGGGTGGCAATACATTTTTCAGACCTTTTTTTCCCAATTATTATTATTATGATTTCTTGAAAGAAGGAATTTTAATTAGCTCTACAAAAGTTAAGGCAATAGCAAATCAAAAGATTTGTACAAGATTAAAAATAGTAACATGAGAATTACTCCCTTCAAAGTGCAAAGGGCAAACCTACTGCATTCAATCATGCAGCTGTGCAAAGACACCAGATTTTTCATGCAATGTCTCCTACAAGGCCCCTGGAAACCAACTCTAGCGTTCTAATAGTTTTCAGTCCATAAAATAAAACCTGGCACCCTTAATTACAAAAGCTTACTACAGGAAAGTGCATGACCCACTTGCTCTGCCCATATGTTAATACAGTCAGAAATGACTCATCACTATATCAGAAAATGTCCAACGTCATAGACTGAGAAACTAAGCCTGCAATGGGACAGTGACTTTTCATTGCTATCACATGAGAAGCAAAAGACTCAGATCTATGACTTCCAGGAAAAGGAGGAAGGGGGGAAGAAAAAGGTAAACAGTCTTAAGGAAGGGAAAAAAAAAAAAAAAAAAAGAAAAAAAAGAAGACAGCTATCTCAAGCCCTTTTTTACCCCAAAGTGTAAAAAAGGTCTGTAGAGAGTCACATGTAGACTAATTCAGGAGTCAACAATACAAAGCTTCAGTCTTGGTATGTAACTGTATGAAGATGCTGAACTGAATGCTCATGAGGTCTAGAGAAATATATATACATACAGAGATTCTTCTGTTTCCTTAACAGATGAGAACCATGGTTTTCCTCTTCAATGAATTAACATTTTAGTAGCAGTATAATCAAGTAGAGAAAATCATCTATCAAAAAGGCAGCCTACTGCCTTACAGGAAATCTAGCCAAAGAGATCCTTGTATTTCAAAGTGACCCTATTTAACAGATCAGATGTCATCTATAACTGAATAAACTATGGATCAGTAGCTCTTACACAAGTATAAGAATGAGAAAGAAAGAAAATTTAACTACAAACGAAACCCCAGTAAACAGAAAAAAAAATGTTTGGGGTCTAGCAGTTTATATTTAACCCTAACCCTCTTCCACCTCTACATCTAAGACCAGAGATTTCCTTGTAAAACATCTTCTCAGCCACGGGGACATCAATTTCTTCCAAGCTGTGAGCTACTCCATAAAGGCTAGGAGGAATACCCTGATTTAACCTAACAGGCAGACAATTGTTTGGTTTTCTTTCACTTTTTTTTGGTGCCTATGGGGTACATTATACATTGTTTGTATGAAGAAAACTTCATAAATAAAATCACATTTGTTTTCACTTTAACCTGACTTAATGTGAATTATAAGGCAAGTTAAAGAAATGCCTGGGAAGGGAGTTAGCAGACCAATATTTCAACACATTTCCCAGGGTATTCCAGGAAGGTGGCTCAAAGCGTGGGCCAGTGCAAACCTCCTCCCTGGAAAACATGGTTAGGGATGTAAATATGGCATTCAAAATACTTGGGAAAACACCTTCATTTCCAAAGAGTATAACAGGCAACGCATCCTTTTATTAACAATAACAGCACATAAATTCTGAGGAAGAGTGAGTCATTCCTCAGTCCATCTCTTGGAAACCAAACAGATTAACCTGGATTTACGACAGAGTTCTTGTTCCAGCTATAAAGTATAACCCTGACATTACAATATAAACTGATATTAATTTAAAATTCAAGTTCCTACAGCATGTGTGTTTTCCTCACTTTTATTAATCTATTTAACATCTGTGACACTTCATCTCTTTCATCGGTCTATGTCTCACCCACTTCTGTAATCCCGTCTCTCCTTTCTCTACATTTTGATTCTTGCAATGATTTCAGTGGTTTACTTGCTTTTCAGCACCATATGATTAACTACAAAATAATTTCTTTTTGTTATCTGTGCCTATTTGAAAGCTCCAAAATAGCAACTGCAGTCATAGCTGATAAATGGCGCAGATGGATGGCAGCGCCTCTGCCAGGCTCCGGCCGAGTGACCGATGGGGCATGAGCCACATGGTGGCATGTGGACATGGAGGTCTCTGCTGAGCACAGTCCAGGAGCACAGTCTCACAGTCATAAAACTCCCTGGATTCGGCTGCCTACAAACACACTTTTAGGAAGCTTAGGAAGAAAAATAAGGATAAATAAAAACTGCAGTCCTTTTGTTTTCACTAAAATATCTTATTCCATTATTCTGAAGTAATCATCCTTAGGCTCCAGCCCCATCTCTACAGGTTGATGGGTGTATTTACCTGTATCTTCTACATGACACAGTGCACTGTTCGTATTGGTATCTGGCTTCCTGGGTTGGCAAGCAAAGATATATGAGAGAGAACTAAATATATGAGAGAGAACTAAAGCTTTATAGACTAGGAAAGGGATGAACAAACTGAGCTTACATCTGGGCAGGCTTTGCTCTCTGCAGTTGGTCTCCTTCAGTTTTTAAAATAAATCCTGAACATGAAATCTCAGGAATACTACCTGCAATACCATTGGAAAAGTGAGGTTGGAGAGCTGAGGACAAGTGTCTTGTGGCTGAAAGAAGAGCTCCATTATTCTCCATACTTTTGTTTCCTTCTTGAAACCAAGGTCGCTTCTGCCTTTGGCTGTTAAAGGCTAGAAAACTTGTGTTCAAACCTAAGTTAGCACAAAACTGTATCAAACTTAAAAGACAAACCTTATTGAAATCAAATAGAATCTCTGCATCTAAAATTTTTTCGTTCAGTGAATTCTGATATTACAACATTTAAGAAAGTTGTAACCATGTAGCTTAAAAAGTAGCTACTATGCGACTGCCTATGGTAGCTAATAAAAACCAATTTGCTACACACTCCTTCCTTTCAATAACTGCCACAACACTCAGCTGGGTCAATGAAAAGTTTCCATCAGCATCCAGAATCTATAAATTCAAGCGCCTTAAAAAATACATATTTTTCTTAGCATTTGAAAAATGTGGCTTTCAAATAATAATCACCACTTCAATGTAAAGATGCTGAAGTTCATATAATTGTCTTTTATAGGCTTATTACAGTTAGGTACACATTCAAAGAAGGTGTTCTCTCAAGCCTGATTGCAATCTGAGTCAACTGTCTCAAATCAACTGGCCCTTGAGGATTAACATTATCTATGTGTCCAAGTACTAATAATCAAAAGAGATAAAAAGAGTGAAGAAAGAGGTGGAAAACCAGTGGTGACGTGGAGAAAATGAATGAAGAAATGCATGCAGGGAAAAGGCATTCCTATCCAGGAAATTAGCTTAAAGGCTTAGAGGCAGGTGCAAAGTGGAAGGCTGACAGACAACAAACACACAAGATGGAATATAACATCATCATGGTCTAACCCCAGCCAGCCACCAAGCCCCAGGCAGCCACTTGCTCACTCCTCTGCCCTTGGGATCTGGGGAGAATCGGAAGGGTAAAAGGCAGAAAACTTGTGGGTGAAGGTAAAGGTAATCTAATAGGGAAAGCAAAAACCACGCACACAAGCAAAGCAAAACAAGGACTCACTGCTTCCCATGGGCAGGCAGGACTTCACCTGCCTCTAGCAGAGCAGGGGTCCATCACACATAATGGTGACTTGGGAAGACAAACACCATCATTTCTAACATCCCCTCTTTCCTTCTTTTTGCCTCCACTCTATACACTGAGCACAATGTCATATGGTCTGGAACATCCCTTTGGTCAGCCTGGGTCCTGTGTTCCAGTTGTGTCTCCTCCCAAACTGTTGTGCATCCCAACCTTGCCAGTGTGGCAGTAGGAAAAGCAGAAAAGACCTTGGCTGTGTGTAATTCCTGTTCTGTAACAACAAAAATATCTCTAGATTATCAACTCTGTTCAACACAAATCCAAAACACAGCCCCATACTAGGTTCTGTGAAGAAAATTAACTCTACCCCAGCTGAAAACGGCACAAACATTTACAGAGATGTAAAATTATTCTGTTTCAGAGGCTTTTTTATCATTTTTATCCATTCAGCCATATTACAGAATTAATTGAACTCTAAAGAATTATATTATAATAGAAGCCTATTAGAATAAGCAACTTTTCTAACAGACAATTCAGTGGGAGTGCCAATATTACAGTTACAAGAAACAAACTTCGATGCTGTACTATCAAGATAAAAGTACAGTCAATGAGGTGAATAGATGATGACTTCATAGGTTTGAATTTCATGCATCATTCTGCCAAGAAACATTGATATACCTTCAGCATCTCCTCCTAATGACCTACAGGCAATCCTAACCCTAAATGTCTTTCCACAGAAAAGCACTGTTTGTAGTCAATAGGTGCAGCATACCAGCACCAGTATTTGTGTAAGAGTGTCCAGTCTTACACACTTGGGCACTGTGCCGGCACTGACAGATGAAGCATGCTTTCTACTTTGAGCTCTGCCCATGAGGAATCACGGTCAGTAGATCTTTGTGGCCCAGCAGTTAAACAAATAAGTCTCAGGTTTACCCCCCAAATTCATAATTGCAATGGAATTGCAGTATATATATTTTTTAATTGTCCTTTCATCTCAATTAAAAATAACATCTAGTCAGACGTATCTGCTTAGGAAGGGAGACTGTGAAACGCGGTAAATATTACATGTCAGTTACTCTGGTGTCCCAGTTCTGGCATCCAGTGCCACAGGGGTTATATCTTTCTTTTTTTTTTTTTTTTTTTTTTTTTTTTTTCATAAAATTTTCANTAAAATCTTCAAGGAAGTACTGAATCACCTCTACATAAACAGGGTGTGGTGAATTCTTTCCATTTCAGAGGGAAATTTTCCATGTAATATTGAAAAGGCAACTAGCCAGGGAATACAGCACCATTTGTTACTCTTTTTATCCTATTTAGAGATTCTCAATAAACTGCTCTTTTTAACCCAAGTCCTTACCACAAGGCCATTCGATTTCATTAGGAATAAATGGAATGCTATATATAAACTGCTTCATCTGTTTTTCTGAAGAGGTCTGCTTGTGGCTGCCCTGGAAGCGGACACAGTGAATGCCATCAGCAAAAGAGATTAAAGTATCCCACATGACAGCTTGAGAGGCAGTGCTTCAGAAAAATAATTTAAGGATGACAAGATTATTGCACAGGCCTGCTGCAGCCTTATTACTTTTTCAAAGGCTTTATGTAAAGAGTTTATGACATAAAAAAAACATTACTGCACACATTTTAAATAAATGACACCTGTACATATGCAAACATTATAAATTCCTACAGTTCTATGCAGTATTACAGTAATAAAAATGAAAATTTAGTCCTAGTCACTAGTAATAACAGTGACCAAAGCCCACAGAGTTACATGGTTGTACCTGGCTCCCAATTGTAGCCCCTTCTGACAGCAGGAAAATAAAAGGGCATGACTAAAGGCAGTAGAACTGGCAATTGTCCATTTGATTTCTGTGATTGAATAGAGTAACAAAAGCACCATTAAATGTAAATAAACATTACTAATGACTCTAGCTCAGTACTGCACTTAAACCCAAACATTAACTGTGTTTACTGTAGGAAGACTGAAGTATATGCTCAAATGCTTCCATGGAGCATGGATCATAAAACTTGGCTCTTCATCTCACTTCCTGTCCCATATTCAATGTTTTGGACCACACACTGTGCTATTTGGTCTCGGAAGTTGCGGAGTCACAATTCTTGGAGCTGCTCAAAATCTGACTGGGCACAGTGCTGGTCTGCCCCAGCTGACGCTGCTTTGAGCACAGGGGTTGGACTGGACAATCTCCAGAGGTCCCTTGAAACTTGATTATTCTGTGACTGCATAGTTACAGACTTGAGTAAACTCAGGAGAATGAGGCTTTATCCCATTCAAATATTGGTGTTGGAGTGGAAGGGCTTTTTTCAGAAATATAATCAGACACAAAGGAAACCACTATGGCCACTCTGCCCCATTATAAGCATACACGTTTGATGTTCATGCACACAAATACCACAGGGTTTGATTTTGGATTTTCCTAGGGGGCTGGAGTGGTGGTGTTCATTGTTAAAATATCCCATGCATTTTTATATCAGAACTGCCAAGCCTTCTATGCCGCTATAAAAGATATACCCATATATGAACATCACACACTTTAAAGATCTGAAAAGGGGAGATATTTTTTCCTTCAGTATATAAAACTCTTCATTATTTATTTCTGATAGGCTACAGTCAAATACAGGCTGGACAATATCCCAGAAAAAAAATCCTATTTTGTTAAATGTTTCATGCAATTTCTGCTTTTCATGAAAGTTTGAGAGAGCACAAATTACCTGGTTCTTCAGTACAATCAATAAGTAAAGTAATGACAAACATGATTATGTATCTCTAAGAGTTTTTTAAATATGGAATACTTCAGGATATACACAAAAAAAAAAAATAGCAATAAACTGCTTTCTTCTCTCCTACATTATTTTCAAAAGTAAGGTCCATCTCAGGTCAATAGCTTCCTCAGAAAAAGCCTAGTTACAGAGCAGCCTTTAACATCATGGTGCTACTAAATTCCCTAATGTACATGTGTCTGTAAAAGAATACTATAATTTTAACTGTTTTGTGAGACAAGATGACAAACCACCATCCACTTTCCATCCTTCTTCTTCCAATTCCTGATATGGAAGATCAGGAAGCCAAAGAGGCAGAAGCACATTTCTGGTGTCATGCTGCCCTAACCTTTTTTCCTCTCCTCACGTCCCTGTCAGTCACACAATACCAGTGAGTGCGTCCTGTACCCATCACATGCATTATTCAGGAGGTGTTATCAAATTGTGGACATGCCAATGTCAATCCTGTGACTTCAGTGTCTCTGCATGTTCCACACTAACAATGTACTCCCACAGCAATGCCCTAATACAGTAATATTCCACATTCTCAAATCAATATTTTGAAGCCAAAGCATCTAAATCTGAATGGAAATCTCAGAAAATACAGGTTTTTCCAACCTTTGCTGCAAGAAGAAGCTATATGGTGCTTAGTCAGATCCTTAGTTCCCAGGGTTGCTTATGGTCCCATAGAACCTGAATGACACTGCTGAGCCAATCTAACTGAAGGCTGCTCCAGAAAGGAACTGTTCCTCTCCTGCCTTTTCTCCTAGCACTCACATAACCCCAGGGGCTAAGACGGCAGGAAAGTGAAAAATAAATAAAGCCATTTTTAATAAAAGAGAAAATAATTGGGGGCAGGAGAGGAGCCTGCTTTTTGCCAGTAACCAGCCACTAAATTGGCACTGCTGTACAGGAGACCGTATCCTGTCTCGCAGTCACGATTGTCAACATCACTCTCGACTCTCGATCAGGCCTTGGAATTACACCACCAAGGATAAAAACACTAAAGGCTTACAGAACCATGTATCTACCTCTGAAACCTAATTTTCCTGAAAACATTTTCTAACCCCTTACTTAATCATAAATGTATATTTTGCCATAGTCTGTGCTATTTCAACATCCACATACACTCCCAAAGATCCATCACAAGTTAAATTCTGGCAAGAAAATCATTAGGAGGAGATGAGTACCAGTGATGATAATTACCAGGCTAAACTACAACCAATCTATCAAGATCCTAAAAACAGATAATCCATGTCTAAGCTCATTAATACAATAATTGAAAGATGTCCCAAGGCCTAGAGTACAGAAGATACGACTGAATGCTTACAATGGTCCATTTTAAACTCAAAGGCCTGTTCACCCTCGGCCAAGAAAGAACCTGAAAGAAAATACAACTTCAGAGTTCCTGCCCCATGACTTCATGGCCCTCCAGAGGGAGGGGAGAGGTTGTGCTGACAGCAGTCCTGGCACAGCTCGTGACCCCAGCCATCCCTGTGACCAGCAAGCCTCAGTGGCCCTGCAGAGACGGCTGCCCCTGTCACTCTGTTACCCAAATGTGGCTGCCAGGCAAACATAAGGTACCAGCCAAAAGGTGCTCCTGCTGCCATCCTGCCTCTCAGGCTTTCCAGAAGGGAAAAGGAAAGAAAAAGAACCAAAAAACACCCCAATGTTAGATCGTTAAGGCAATGCTAAAACAACCACTTTGATCACCTTTCATTTGAATGAAACCACTGACTGGTATGTGAAAAATTCCAGCCATGGACAACCTGGCACCAATTCTTTAATTTTAAAACCTTTAAGCACTTGCTAACTTATCTGATCAACCCCTCTATTACATCGGGTTTGTACCTAAGCTGATCGTTATTACTGATAACATTCTTGTCACACCCATCCTGCCTTTGATTATTTACTAGCATTACTAGTTCTACAAATGCTCTGGAGACATTTTTAAAAAAACATCTATGACCATGATCTGCCAACATTTTCTAAGCTGCCTTTATATAACCCCAGCTCCCCGAGAAGTCAGAGCCTGCACACTACTCAACACTACCCAGCACCTTTTACTAAAGCTATCCCTCTTTGCTACCTCATCGCAGAATTGAGGTGGGAAGGGATCTCTGGAGATCACCTTGTTTCTGCTCAGAGCAGGGTCAGCTGAAGGCCCTGCTCCAGCTCAGGGCTGTGTCCAGTCAGGATTTGAGTAGCTCAAGAATAGACACTCTGCTGCCTCTGTGGGCAACATCCTCCAGCATCTGATCACCCAAGTGACAATGGAAACACAGGATTGCGCTGCAGTATTTAGAAGGCTAACTTAATAGGGAGGAGGAACAGTAGGCACTGATGGCAGAATTATTAAACAGCAGTAGGTGGATGTGTGCCTCTAAGATGCTATTCCAAGCCTTGATGGACTCCAAATACTCTGCATACACTCTGCTGCTTTTTATGTGTCATACATTTTATCCTGCAAACAGTTCAGCGTATTTCAGTGTTGAGCCCCTTAAGTTTCAGTGTAATGAAAGCTACACATTGTTTCCAGCCGCTAATTATCCTCCTGCTTATCTTCTTATTGTCAGCATGACTCCTAAATTATTTTACAAAAATCTTTCCATACTACAGAAAAGCATAATATAGAAAAATGTTCCAGTATATCCAGTCTTTTCCCCAAACCATGTTTATTTACTACTCTTCTGAACAGTAGACATTAACTAGTTTATATTTTCAGTTCTAAATTTGGAAGGCGGGGAAGAATATAAATATATTTGTTTTTACCTTTGCTGCTGCTCATCATTATGCTGAGGCATATTGCTGTTTGCCAGGAGGTAAAAGACGACATTAAGTGGGAAACAAGTCATGCAAATGGAAGAGATAACGGACTATGAAGGGCACCAGCCAAAAAAACCAAACAAACATAGCATGCTTTCTTCCTTCAAGACAATTATTTTCAGATGACCTTTCTCAATTTTATACCAAGTGCTACAGACCAATAACCATGTAACTTACAGAGATCAGCAAAATAGAAGTTCTATGCAAAAAAGCATGTCCAGAGACTGACTACTGCAAGTACTGCATGGGAAGATATAAGAAAATTCTATTAATTAGACAGATTAGGCGTGGTTAAGCAAAAAGAAGGTTGACTGCAAGTTTAAGCTAACATATAATAATGCAAATATTAGGAAATGTCAGCTCTTTAAAAGTTCTTGTCATTTGCCTAATTACATATTTTTAATACTGTGTTGTAAGACAAAATAGTCCAATGCATCCAAAACTCACTGCAAATCTCTCTCTCAACACCTCATTTAAGAAGATTAGATTCAAGTTATAGAAGTTACATAATTTCAGGGGAAAAAAATTGCTAAACTGAAAGAATGCAACATTTCCTGGCTGTGGGAAAACCTGCCTTTGGAACAGCAGGACTGCAGGCATGCGCACCTGCTCCCGGCTGCTCTGCCCGCAGGCACCGGAGCGTTCCTGTCCAACGGGGCAGAAAGCGTCCAGGACGCACCACTGCACCATCAGAGTCAGACTGGAGCCCAGATCTATCGACTTTTCTTTCTTTGGCTGCATCATTCAGAATGTGTCCTGGGGAGAGCAAAGGACCCAAAGAATAAACCTGTGAAATGTACTATCTCTGCAGGCAGACAGCCATAACACATATGAAGAAGAAGAAGATCTGAGGAAGACTAACAGCATTAATTCTAACATTACTTCTCAATTTTTTGATTTCATAGCCATGCTTTTTTCGAAATAAGCATTTCTGGTTTTCTTCATTTTTGTTTCCTGATTTTTTTTCCTGCCACAGAAAGATTCAGAACTGTTTCTTCATTACATGATGAGCAACCATGACAGCAGATCCAAATCTATATAATTTTAGGTATGGACAGAATGCCATGTAAAGCCCACACAGCCAGGTGTGCAAACTTACTTAGGAACTCTTCCATGACACCAAGTTTCTAAATGACAACTTCAGTGTGGCCTGGAAGTGCATGGCATCGGGACTCAGCCGAGAGCGCCTAAGCTGCAGGTAACTGAACGCAGCCATGGAGCTACCACAAGATTCAAATACGCAAATAACTATCTGCAAGTTTGGCTGAAATCTTACTCTCTAAGAGGGTCTCTGTTCCTTTCTTTTTTTCCCCCTGCCCTCTTTCCCTCAATTTTTTGCAGTAAAAAAACCCCTGTACACAGGTTAGGAAAAAAAACCAAACCTTCCACAAAATATTTCCATTCATTTGAGTAATGTTTATTCAGAGGTAAACAGCAATGTATAGTTGCTAAAACGCAGGCATTTACCACTTGATTTTCTAGGCACTGAAACCTTCTAGCAAATATAAATCTTTATATGATTAAAGTCATGGAGGATCACTAGCCTCAGCAATCGTAGATGCAGTGCGTTGCTCTCCTAAGACATTCAGCTTGGCTTTTTCAAGTACAGATTTTTTTTCCAGATAATCCCCACTATGTACATCATGATTTGGCCACACAGCACTAACCTGTGTGCATCTGTCTGGATCAATTTCAAGAATGGTTTTCATCCCTTACTCTTCCATATTAACAGATCTTAGGGATCAAATTCAGGAACAAAGACAGCACATTTACATACAAATGAGCAGTATTCTAATCCAGTAGCTTCATTCTCTGACTCGTCTGGATAATTCAGATGCTATTTTTATTTCTGCAGCAGATTATCTCTGTCTTTCCAATAAGTATATATATTGAAGGTCTGCCCAGGTGCTTCCCTAATAGATTTTATCCACCAGCTAACTTATATTTTAGCTCAGCAGGAGATTGTCTTTAAAAATAAAAAATGAGGCTAGTAATGAAGTGAGACAAAATCTGAATTGCATATTTATGAACTGAGATTATAAAATGGGCTAATAATCAGAAAATTAAATATTTACTAACATGTTTTGTTTCAGCAGGCACTAAAAATAGTATTTCAAAATTTGTCTATAAAAACACAGTTGGGGGGGAGAGCATTTATATCTATCTTAAAAACAAAATTGCTAGTTTTGATCTTTCTGATACTGCAGAAATACCAAATATCATTTTTATACATTGCAAGGCTTTCCAAGTAAACAAAAAATCCAATCACAGTCACATATGAATAATACCATATATATCAACATTTGCAAGTGCAACGTTTGCACAAAATGCAGAACTCAGAGGTAAGCCTAGATATAAATCATATTAAGAATAGGTTACTAAATGCTGAAAATCTTGCTTTAAATCATTCCTGTGTCCCAAGGGATCTAACTGTAAGAATCTCTCATACTCTAAAAGCTTCCTGAAATCTCATGCATCATTCAAAAATTCTGCCTATTTATCTGTTTAAGGATTAATAGCTGTGTCATCTTCCCCTACTCTTTCTAAATTAACAGGGACTGATGACTTTTGCTCTGTAGCAGAAAATTCCATTAAGAACCCCAATGCAGAGGGATGGCCACACCCCAGTGCACCTGAAGGAACAGTGATGCAATCTAGCTTAGGAAAGATGACAGTCCCCTTCTTTCAAAACAATCACCATTCTTCCATAGGGAAGAAAAGATGCCACATGGAAAGGCTTTGCTAATCAACATGTAAGGCTTTCTTTTTGTTCTCTGGCTATAAACTTGGGGGAAAAAAACTGATAGAAAATACAGATTTCTACATGTTTTAATTAGTCAGCCTGATCTGAACTGGAATACAACACTATTTTTCACAGACAGAGCTTTCTGACCACTAAAGCACATCCCAGAGGACCAGTAGTTCATACATTTTAAATTTCTGAGCTTAGAAGAAAGCCACATAACATGAAGTTTAACATTAACTCCAGGACTTTGCATGTTTGGGGGACTCTCTCCTTAATGTCAGCCTGTACAGCACTCAGTATTTAAAGCATTTTTGTATATTCTCCTAAATTAAATGTGCACATTCTAAACATGACTTTCATCTTAATGAGGGCTTGCACTGGGAATATATGGCTGAAAAATTAACTCTCTAATAAATTCAACTTTTGTTCTGTTGAGTTCATCTGATAACAGTTTCCTGATTAAAGCCTTCAGCAGTCTGCGGGGACTTACACTAAGTACCAACCTAAAGAGCTCTCTTACTTATTGGGAGGTTTATAAATAGGGAATGGAGCTTATTATTTCTGCCACTACTTATGATAGTGCTCTAAGGCTTCAACTAAGACAAGGATCCCACAGTGCTAGATTTTGTGCAAATACTCTACAATAAAGCATCCCAAAAGTTTAAAATCTATATATGAACAAAAGGGTACAACAAGGGAATTAATATTAATCATGCTTTATAAAGGAAAAATCAAACCAGAAAAAGATCAACTGACCAAAATAGTCACTTACCAAAGACTGTGCAGTTGGAGCTGGTACCAAAACATCAGCTATTGCTTACTGAAAGACTGTCATCCTCCTTGGCAAGCTTTTACAGATAATGCTGAGAACTCATGGTCACTTGCTACAAGGGGAGAAGCTTTCTTGGCCATAAAGGAGAAACCTTTCAAGGCGCCTGAA
>VYZR01126398.1:8061-46214 GCA_013400675.1 Oxylabes madagascariensis
TTGACTCTGAAAGTGGCTACAAAGAGCAAGATGTAATTCTCGTGAAATATGAACTGAGAGACCCTGAGGAAAGGAGCTACTTATCTCAATAGATGTTGTCCTCTTCCTCTTAAAGTCACTTAGGTACAGCCAGGGCAGCAACATTTGATGATATGTTCATGCCAAAAAGTCCTATGCAATCCAATTCAGCCATAAAAACTTTTAATGATGCAGTAGAAGCTGTATTTTGCTGCAGGTTTTGCCACTGTGACACCACAAGCAACACCTTCACAGTATGGCATATGAAGTACAGGCTGAGGTTCATATGTAGCCCAGAGTGATGCAGAATTTCAGGTTTTGTGAAAGGTAACCACACTGTGGAATGGCTCCCCTGCAGAGATGGGCTCACAGTGCAAAGTCATAGTCTGGATCCAAACCTTTTAGCAGTTCACACACAGCTTGTACCACTCTCTCGCTTTTGGTCCATAATTTTTCATACACTTATATATGGTTATATACATCCTAAAGTCCAGACTAGTCTCAGAAAACATACACGAGCATGCCAAGAAGGAATTGAAGCAGAGTACATAGACTTTCACATTAGAGTGAAGTAGCTGTGAATGGACTCACCAAGTGCTCTGTGTATTTGCACAATGTAATCATCGGTTACTTGATTTGTGTACAGGTGCTCAGATTGTGTATGTGGAATGTCAGGAGTTGATTTACTGAAAACGTTAAAAATTACATTACAATGCCCATTTAAGTTCACCATAAAGAATGCTCCCGAGCTTGCCTGTACATGTTAACTCTTTTCTGTGTACCCTCCGAAGTCTGAACACACTAACCTAGTTTCTACATCACCAAATCAGTGGCAGTATCTATGGAGCATCAGTTTTATTCACCTCTCTTCAAGAAGCCCGTTCATCATTTGCAGTGAGCCTTAGATAAGAGACTCTTCATCTGTGTAAAATACTATTGTTGTTGTTGTTAGGCTAGTGTTTTCAGAGGGTTTTATTGGAACCTGATGTCCTGCCAAAAGTAACACCCTGGGAATCTTTCAACAACTGTTCCTGGGTGTTCTGTAGATTACTGCTGTTTTCTCATACACTGTCCCTGGGAATTACATTCTCAGATTAGAAAAACGTCCATCCTCTTCCGTCTGTGAAAAGAACTGCTGTTCTGGCTCTATATTAAAGGATTAGGATAGTGGTTTTTTCTGGTGACTTATTATTCGGGTTGTGTTTTGTTTTCTCATTAACCCCTTTGCGAAACAGGTTCAAAATGTAAAATAAGACTGATGTGTGAATGATCTTGTAGCATTATGCAAACGCTTTGCATAGCTGAGAATGGCCAGCTAAAGGAGGACTGGTGGAAAATTGGACCCAGACATTCAGTCAGCAACTTTCAACCCTGCAGAGACAAAGAACCTTTAAGAGCTAACATTATAATGAGGAGCTATAGTACAGCATGGCAGAAATTAAAGGGAGGCCCAAATCCCCTTAGTGACAATTGTGTTTTTTCTCCTGAGTAGACGTTGCTTTGAGAGACCTTTGGAAGGGGGTGTAGCAAATGAGGCCTTCCTAGGAGACTGGTCTGGGGAAGCAAATACCTCAGAGTCAGAATAGGAATGGGTGGAGATTAAAGCAGAATAACCATTTCTCTGACAATTGAATGCCCAGATTCTGCAAACAGAGTCTTGTTCTGAAGAAAGCATTCACATTCAGACGCTGAGCATGTTAAGATTTTGAAGTGGGAAAACAAAACTCTGCAGGAACTAAAGTTTTGTAGGATTCCCTCGTGTTTATCCTGCAGTTTCTCCCTTCAAGATGGCCAAGGGACAGACGTGGTGCAGAACAAATGCCCTGGATTTCAAGTGGGGTTCACTCAGTAAGCATTGTGTACCAAAGTTGGATTCTTGTAAGGGCATAGCCAAAAAAAGGTATCCTAATGAGATCCTAAATGTTTGAGGAGGGATGAAAGAGACAGGAAGGAGAAAGAAAAATCCTGGACCATGTAGGACAGACTGAGCCCTGGATGACTGTGTTTGAAGGCCAGTTGTGGTGGTCTTTATTTGGCATGGGCTTAGACAAATGGCTCATATTAGCTCCCAGTTTTGGTTGTGCAAACCATTCATGATACCTAGCATGAAATGACTGAGAAGTTTATCCCTATTGTTTATTCACTCCTGATCACACCCTTCCCTTCTGGGTTTCTGCCTCCCCCAGCAGAGCTCATCCCTGTTGGAGCAGCTCAGCTTTACTGTCAATATGTTGTGCAGTAGTCCTGGGGTTTTGTGGTGCCTTTCTGTGCACTCACTACAGAAAACCTAAACAAAATCCAACAAAAAGAAATGCGAATTTGCCTCTTTTTTTCTTATTCGTGACTCTCATATTCTTTTGGGCACCCTGATACTCTGTTTGGTGCTGCTGCTAGCATAACCAGAGAAAGAGGGGAAAAGAAACTTTTAACTTTTTTTTGCGCTTGTTAGTATGACCAGTGACCTTTAATATATATTTATCCCTACGTGACAGGTAGATAAATATTTAGTGAAATCGATGTAATTGTTCCATCCAGTTTTTGACCCTGGCACCAAACAGTTTTGTTTTCTTGGGCCTTTTGAAGACCTTTTACCTTGCAATCCATCCTCTGCCCTCCCTACATCACCTCAACACCTCAGCTCGTGCAGCACAGGAGTACAGAATGTGAATTTCCCTCTGCTCACAGGTATCAACACGTTAGCATTGACTGTGTACGTAACGCACGTGCCTTGGGCAAAAGGCAGACTGAGTGCTGCTCTGCAACAGATGTGATATTCCCACAATTTCAGGTCCCCAAATTATCATCTGCAGCCCAACCAAGAGGAGTCACAGAGTCCTACCTGCCCTTCACACTGCACCAAAAGGAGAAGAGGTCTCATGAAACCCATAGATCTTTCCATCCAAAGATTGTGATCAGTAAATCACAGCCCTCTTCTCTTAGCCTGCGTATTTGGCTGGTCCTGACACAAACTTCCCACAAGTGTGGCTCTCATTTCTGCTGAATCAGCCTTACATTACACCCACTGAGCAGATGATAACAAGAGAGAAGTACTTTGTCAGTGTGCAGGGTACAAATGTATCATGTGTATGGAATTGTATCATGTGTATGGAATTGACTGACCCAGCTGGAGGAGTTATCCGGCCAGATACTGTTCCTCGGTTCTCAGAGGTCAACAGTAAGGCTAGAGACAGTGTCTTCTGTTTAGGGATAGCCACTAGGAACAGCACCCAGCAGCCATATCTGCATCTCTGTATACCCACAATGTACTCCACAAACAGAGTTATCAATCCACAGACATGCATCTGTAATGTACGGGGCTTGTGGTAAAGCTCAGGGCTACTTGCACAACTCCCTTGAGGTTTGGTTGGCTGAACTTTGCTTTTCATAAGTCATTTGATAATATGTAAAACAAAAAAATGGGAGGAACGTAAAAATTCTATTAGGCACACCAATAACAGACTGACTGGGCTCCTAACTGAGAAACAAGCTCTCATCAGATAGGAAAGCACAGGGAGGGGAACAAAGGAAGAAAAAAACTGGTTTTGGATCAGAATAAAGAGGAGTGTGTTGTTACAATTTCAGCCACATAGTGATGCCTCTTTTTATTTTTTAGCCATTTTTTGCTGTTGGTGATGACAGGGACACCTTTCCCTGCATCTGGCCAAGCGTCTGAGTCAGCTGCTCCCCCAGGAGAGATAATGTCCCTGTTTGTGCAGCATGTGAGTGAGGTAAGAGGAAGCACTCTGGGACAGCCCTGCTCCACCCTGGCCCTAAACACCTGAGTTCAGCCCCACGCTGGCCCGCAGCCGAGCCCCGAGCCTGCTCCCCTTCCCAGGAGGGACCTGCAAGGGAACTGCCCCTTTGCCATGGCCCGGAAAACTGAGCACCCTAAGACCGACCCTGTTGGGTAACTCAGGGTGGTGGCTGGAGCCTCGTGGCTGAAGGCAGCGCAGAGGGGTTTGGAAATGAATCAGAGGGCTCACAGCTCCACACCGATAACCAAAAGCCAACCTAATTAGTAGCCACCGAGACTGTTGCCATCTGCTCTTGAATTGCTCGTCTGAGCCTGGTCCTGAGTTCAAATCTCTGCACAAGGATACAGATCTACAGTGTGCCTGTTATCTCTTTTTTTTATGGTTTCAGCAGAATAATTGGGCATTAGATCAGCTCAGGAATGAAACACACCTCTTATGTAGGAGGAAGTGGGGCGCTCCATCTTCTCTGGTTTCTGGGCACAGAGGCCTCTGGGACTCTGTTCTCTGTATCTGTTCCCCCCATTTGGCTTACTAGTGTTCATAGCCTGTGATTTTATGGAACACGCCCCGCTGGAGCTCTCTTCTGGGGCTGTGCTCCTCTTTTTTTCCCTTCTCCTTCATGATTTGCTCCCTGTACTTACTAGGTGAAGTTTTGGTGTATTTGTTTTTGTGAGGATTTTTTCTTCTTTTTTATTTTTTTTTCTGCTTCTGGGGTACTGAGGTTATTCCTTCCTCTGAACACGTGTTAGCTTTTTTTTATTTTGGTAGGCCCATGTCTCTTTCACCTGATATCTGTGTAGCTGCACCTGGGTGTGAGTAGTTTTTTTCCCTCAAACTCCACTTGCACTCTGGCTCCTCACAGGAGAAGTAGGTAAGAGGGGCTTTTATTGTACCAGTGGACTTTGCCCATCCCTCTCTGGGTCTGAACAGGCCAGCATTATTTCACAAGTGCTAAATCCACTCACAATGGTTTTAAATGGTTGAGCTGCTGAGCCAGCTGAACAGCAAACACCAGAGGGGAAACCACATTTCGTGAGCGCTTCAGATTCCTTCAGACTGTACGTGGAACCATTAAGAGCAAAGTAAAAGCCCTTTGACACAACTCCCTTTGGCAACTTTTTCACAACCACATGCCAAAAATTATGGTTGGTGAAGGAATTGGTCCAGAGTCAGCTCCCAAGAATCTAGCACGTGAGGATGGAGCTCAAATCTGTTTTGGTTAAAAGAAAACAGCAGCACAGTATATTCTCTTGTAGCCTATCAGTCTTTGCTGGATGTCTCCCTGATCAGTGTGGATTGCCAGTCAAGGTATCACCATGGGCAAAAGATGAGAAAAACCCCAAGTGCCAATGTTTTGTAGTTTTTATTGTATTTGTATCTGTAAACTGTTTGCCTTATTTTTTACAACTAAATGAAGAAGAGCACAGATTGTATATCTGTTGTCTTCTGATGATCATTGAATAACTAGATCTTCAGCTAACATAACCAGCTAAGAAATATTCAAGAATACAAGCAAGTGTCCCATTGCGGTAAGACAGATGAAGACCTGGGTAAAGGAGCTGCTATTTCAGTGTCTGTCCAGACATATTCCTTAAACAAGTTCTTTCACAATGATCTGGGTTAGCTTAGACACTCAGTAACGGAGGTTTCCTAGCCCAGACAGTCTTGATAGAGTGATTACTTTGAGCATTGCATTGAGGCAGCAGTAATAATTGATGGTGGTCATGAGGAAGGATGAACCTCCCTGTTCCAGCTTCAGTCAGCAAAAACTGTGTGGCCACAGCCTGAAATCACACAGGGACATGCAGCAACATTTCATCTTGAATCAGCCAGAAGGAGGTGCAAAGTTCAAGTTGAAAAGTTGCATCAGGAGCCTGTATGGTCATTCTGAGTCAGAATTTCTGTTTAACATATTTCAGCTTGTTTCACTTTGGCTCTGGGGTTTCGTCCTACACCAGTGTGGTTGAGTGACTCTAGTTCCAGCAAGAAAGAGGTGCAGACACAGCTGTGTGCCTGAACTTTTGAAAGTGTGTCAAATTTTGTTTCTAATGGATGTTGAAGTTAACATTCAGCGGGGGAAGGAATTATGTGTGGTCTCTAATTGACAGCTTCCATTAATGCTCTTCTTTACACTGTGTGAAGTAGCAGAGTGGTCTCTGATGACTAAAACAATCTTCAACAATTCCTTCAAGAATTGATGGAGATTAAGAATTTATCTGCTGAGAACAAAGATGAAACCAAAGAATACTGCTGCTCCGTGGCAATTCACCCATCCAGAGATGCTCAGTCTTTCCTTCCTCCTCCTGTCACCTTCTACTGGTGTGCCCTTGAGTACATCAGTGGTCATTTAACCTTGACTTATTATCTGTAAAATAGGCAGGAAAACACCTCTTGCTCCATGTGGAGATTGTGAAATTAAATTCATTGGTGTTCATGGCTCTCACAGAGAACTAGGGACAGAAGAACTTGGTTCTCAAACAAGTCCTGGGAGAGTATTTCTGTGCTGTTATTTTCTGCAGAAATACTCCTTCAGTAAAACATAGGTTACAGAAGAATAGTTGGCCACCCTTTGGATCTTGTTAGGTTGGCAGGAGCAGTTATTTTTCTCACATAATCAAGGTCTGTGGTGAATTTGGGCCTTCTTTTACATCTTGCAGAATATTATTCAGTTATGTAACTGCAAAAGAGAAAAATCCTGCAAATATGCATAAGTATTAGGGAAAAAATAAAGAAAAAACCCAAGAGAGCGTGAACAAGCCACAAACCAGAACATTATCTCATTTTCTAGTTCTCATTTCTCTAAACCTGCCAACAGGATTCCCCCAGAATTTCCAACACTCACTGAACCTTGACCCAAGCAGATTCATGAGACATTTCTTCCTCAAGGGTTATTTTGGATAGAAAGTTCTAAGATCCTGTATATAATGGTTTATACAGCTGTAATTACAGAGTCGCATATCTGATTCATGTAACTTGACAAGGAATTATAGCTTGGCTAGTTCAAAGGAGTGTGTCAAGGTGTATGGTAACTAGTGATGTGGATCTTGCAGCCTCTGCACTTGGGCCCTTCCATCATTCAGGTGTCCAATTCAAATGTTTCTGTTACATGTTTACATACCTGAGGCAGTCTAGATTACAGTAGTAGGGCTCATTTCTTGTATTGCTTTTCCTCAGAGACAGTTTTGTAAACACTTGACTCACAAGCCAGGCATAGGGAAATGGCAGTGAAAATGCCCATTCACCCTTTTGTACTTGGAGAAGCTCACACTTCTGTGCGTGGTTAATGTATGCCTGAAGCACTGCCCATTTTTGGTTCTCAGAAGAGAAACATAGCAAAATACTACAGATTTTACAGGCAGGGCTGAGAAATGGTGGCTTGGACCGGAGGCGTCCATTTTCAATGGTGAGGGGAAGATGCTATACCTGTGAGTCAACTGGGGGCAAACAGAGAGAAGCACATGCATGGATCGGCTCTCAGGCACAGGCTGGAATGAAGGTAAGAAAAGACAAAAGATAGAAAAATTCAATTTAGGTGTGTTTTAACAGGTATTTCGTGTTGCAGAGGATTCCCAGTCACAAAGATGTCTCGGTGGTTTACTGTTGGCCAGACAGGAGAGCTGTGTTGCCACCACCATAACCAGGATTACGGTTACTCACTAAAACCATAATTCCTTGTGCACTCAGATCTGCAGGGTGCAAGCGTGGGTGGATGTGTCTGTATCTGGATGTGTGAAATGGCTGCACAGCAAGGGATGGTGCCCTGAGGGCTGTGGCCGAGGGGAGGTGCGGTGCAACAAGAGAAGTCGCGCTGGCCGCCCAGCAGGCCAGGCCGAGCAGCACCGGGGTGGCAGGAGGGCTGTCCTGGGGTGCTTTGGTGTGGCTGCTGGCTGACCTTGCCCCGCAAACAGGCTGTAGCCATGCTGACTCGCTGTCACTCTCTGTAAGTCATGGGCTCCTGGGCCTGCCCTCAGCCTCCTGTGCCGCACAGGCGCCATCTTGTAACACAGGGCCTGTGCCACTTCACCTCCTGCCCATCCCCACAGGGACAGCCCGTGCTCCCTCGCTGCTCTCCCTGCTTCAGCTGAACAAGCTTTATAAAGAAATTCTGCTATTTTTAATAAGCTTTTATAGCAGTCAAGCTCTAGGATTCTCTTATCTCAGGGTATGTGACAGCACCCCCTGACCCAGGCCATTCCTTCCCTCCCTGCCTCCCTCCCTCCCTCCAAATTTTCTCTTCAGAAATGTCTGGGCTTCATCAGATTGCTTTTATAGAGCCCATTTTTTGTCCCTCACCACTTTTAACATTTTAGTCATGACCCAAGCTCTGGCTGTGCTGTGGTCATCAGACATGTCCAGTGCAGTGTGGGCCCAGGCTCCCTCCCTCAGAAAGACATCTCTACTTTTCTTTCACTGCCCCTCATAGGGTGAAGTGTGAGGGTCCAGATCAAGCACTGGTGTGAGGATGCTCCAAGGGTATGTTTAACTCCACATGTGCCTCGTTTTCCCCAGATGCCTTAAAACCCAGAGTCCAGTTCCTCAAGATGAAAAATACTATCCCTGTGTTTGGGAAGGGCCTAAGCAAACATTCACCCCAAGTGGGAAAGCTGGCCGTCTCCAGGTAGGGCGGGCAGGCAGGAGGAATGTAAATGGAAGAGGGGAAATGTCACATCTGACAATAGAACCAAGAACCAATTAGTACTGATTGCAAGAAATAGTCTCCTTGTTCTCAGCGTGTTGTGACCGCATTTGTCTGTGCTCTAGTGTGAGTTGCTGGTTTCTGGGACCAGTGCAGGTAATGCTATGTACACTTTCAGGTCCTGGCAGCTGGGGAAGAAAAGCAGAGGGTCACTCTTGCTCTGAAGTGTAATAACCTATTTCATACCTGTCTTTTGACCAACTTAGGGCCCAGTGAATCTGCCCAAGCCCTGTAAAGGCTTTACTCTCAAGGAGCAGCCTGAAATCTTGCAGTTTGGGTGGCATCCACTGATGAGAGCAGTCATTGTTACTGTTAGGGCCTTCCCTGCTTCTCCCACTGGCTACACCAAGCGCTGAGCCTTCAGATTACTGATCTGAAGTGAGGGGTAGCTGCCACCAAAAGGAGGGATTCTGTTGTCTGTACGTGCTCTCATGGCCACACAGTCCCAATCATGGACAGGTGTGTGATCATCCCAGGAACCACTGCAGGACAGCAGAACAGGACACTAACCCTGCCAAAAATGGTGAGTTTTCTTTGAATTTCTCTCTCTGAACCAGCTTTGCCAGAGTCAAATGAACAGCACAGGTGATGGGGTGTAACCCTGGGAGTGGGATCTTGTTTGAAAAACTGGGGTAACTGAGTTAGTTTAGTTAAAACACAGTGAGATAAGCTCCTCAGACTTTTGATGACTGGATTGCACACAACGTACAAGGATGTCACAGAAATGGATTTTTCTGAAGCACTTGGATTTCTTTTTGAAAGGCTCTGTCTCAATGCAGACTTTCACTATCCAGGCCCAAATTATCCATCCCAGATAATGCTACAGAGGTCCACTGGGGCAGGCAATTGCTCTGCTGGCAATACAAGACTGCCACCATCCCAGGAAATGGCTGGAAGAGAGGAGAGATCCTGGAGCACTAGAGAGTACAAACTGGCTGCTGCTGGAGCAGCAGGCGAATACATGCCCAAACCGGGAACTTGTAAGCACATCACAGCCTTGAGGCACAAGTTAAAGCCACAAAATACCAAAAAACTGAAAGTCTAGTCCAGCTGTGAATACACTGTCTGTATGCCCTTATCAGATTTAGACTGAAAGTGGATGTGAGAGATGGGATTTACTGTGGTAAGGGGACTTGCCAATTGTTTTGTGGGCATTTCAGAGAAGTCCAAACTGTTAGACCTGGAGCTATTTCTGTTTATCTGCCTTTCTAAAGTCTGCCTGCTGTAGATCTGGTCAAAAACTGAGCACTGGAAGTAAACTATGCAATTACTTGAAATCTTTTTTTCCTTGCAAGTTACTTGTAAACCTGTCTTTATTTCCACAGATGTATTTTCCATTCAAGGTATTCATGAAGCAACTCCTGCCAAAAAATTTCAGTGTAGGGTCTGTTTTCCAGAATGATTATTTTAGCTGTTTACTCTTTTTACTTTTGAAGTATGAATGATTCCCTAAATGGTGAGGTATTACTTCTGCTTCTCATCCCAGAGGATTGTAAATTTTTTTTATCCAAAGAGCAAGAAACTATAAAAAGAAAGACACAACATACAATATATGACCTCTTTTGCAGTATGAACACGGATGACATTTCATCCAGCACACATCCCTTAAACACCCATTTGTACAGAACATAACACCCCTGCAAGAAAACATAAAAAATGTAAATCTAATAAAACTATGGAGCCATTTAGTATCAGCCCTAATCCTTGTTCTGCAATGTCTGTTTGGGGCTCTAACAGACCTGTGAGTTCCTGCTGTCCACAGGGTTGTTCCTGGTCCCTGCTGCTGTGCTGGGAGTTGTGGAATGATGCTGTCTCGATTGCTCCCGTTCAAACTCTGGGACAGTGGCTTCCATCACCAATGGAACAGGGTTGTGTTGAGATGCCAGAGTTGCAGCAGCTGAGGTACACAGCTTAACAGATTTGATGGGCCTTTTGCTGCTGAAAAGAACTGTCCTGTGTGGCTCCCTCCTCCCTTCTTCCCCCTGCAAATCTCTCTGGAAGGGTTGGAGGTGAGAGTCTGGGGTGACAATACCATAAAGGAGTACAGACAAATCAGCCAGAGTGTTTCTATCAAAGCCATACTCCTAATTTATAAACCTGTGTTTCCTGAAGTGAAAGGAAACTGGTGATGGGATCTTGTTGGATTGTTCTGTTTCTATTCCAAATGTATTTTTCAGATGCCAGCTATCTCAGGATGTACTCTGCTATACCTCACCAGGATACTGCTCTCTGCCTGGTTTCTTGTCAATGGCAGGTGTTTAATAGAGGAAGGTGAAAGTTTCACTTGGAAGCCACAAATAGAGATGTCTGGGGAGAAAAATGCATCTTTCAGATTAAATAACGTCAAAGTTTTATCTTTTAATAGGTAAATTAATATTTTTAATTAAAATATTTTCATTCCAGTTTTATTTATTTTTCTCAACACTTGACTGGCTGGCATAAATCAGGTTAGGCTGCACAGTCTTGTGCCTTTTTGCTATTTCAGCACCATTTCCTTTTTGTGTCTCTCTGCACTATTTGAGGTTTTGTTGGTCTTCCTAGAAGTCAGAATGGGAAAACAGACTCCTTAGAAACACACAGAACAAGAGAATTTTTGTAAGGGAGAAAGCGGATTAGTGGGAGATACTTCTTGCTGTTAAAAAGCAGTCCTAGGTGCCACTTATGGAGAGCTGGTGTCTAACTTCTCTAATGCAAGCTACCACTTGTAGTCTGGTCAGCAATTGTGCCACGGCCTGTAGGGAACTGAAAAGCATATTTATTTTTATCCTGCTATTGACTTATGGAATTTGAAGGTACCTTTTTTAGCTTGCATAACTGTAAATATTGTTACTGGACCTCCCGACCTCTTTTCAATGTTTGCTCGCCCCAATATTTGACCTTCTAACCTGCCCCAGGAGATGGCAAATTCCACAGGCTGATGACATGCTGGATGAGGGAGTCCTGTTACAGACACTTTCAATTTTGCTGAGTGAGCTCCTGTTCATGCTTCAGAATAAGCAAAAAACGTTGGGGACTGGTCAGTTCTCCTTAGAGCCTTCTTAAATCTTGATTGCCTTTTCCTGCTGTCTCCTATGTGAGGACAAAAGTCCATTGTTTTAATTTTAGTTACCTGCCTAGCCTGTTCATGTAAATGTTGTACAAGAAATGCTAGGAGGTACTGTGCAACTGCTTCAGACACAGGACCCTCGGCCTATAAATAAAAATCCCTGTTTCTGAGTTGTATCATAGTTAACTTCCATGGCTGTTCCTGCTACTCCATCCAGGAGCTCCTTGAGAAGGAATGAGTCATGTGTTACAGCATGCAGCGCGCATTCCCTGAGATCTTTGTAAACCCGCAGCTGGAAACTTCCAAGAAGATACCTGCTCTGCATTCACTGCTCAGAGCAGGGACTCAAAAGAGGCTTTTAAATGTACTTTCCACTGAAAAACACTTGTTTTTTCCTCTGCCACTAACCACTGCTCCTCTTACCCTCACACTTATCAAATCGCATCATTTACAGGACTCTCTGCTTGCCTCAGCTATTGTCCTGAATCCTGATTCAGGATTCTGCCAACTACACCAATTTGTCTTGAACTAATGATTTTGGATTTAGATCACTTCAAGAATCATCATCAAACATATTTGTGAAAGTGATTTTAATATGATGTTGTAAAAATGTGACTTAAAATGTTTGATGGCAAGCTTCACTCTGTTGTTATACAGCACAATCATTTGAACAATGATTCAAAACTACCAAGGCACAAGTAAAAGTTACCAAGAAAAAACATCAAGATTACCGAGATAAAGTCAAAGTTACCAGGGCACAAATCAAAGTTACCATCCCAGAGGGTTATGTGCGGTGTCAATCACTTACCAAAGATCTGCTGCTGGTAAAAGTTCTCTGCTTTGAGAAGCAACCTTGAGGGTTGTCACAGTGCAAGGGGAAATCACTGCCATGCAGTCAGGCTGCTTAGCCAGGAGAGCCCAAAGAAGGCTCACTCAGGCCTTTATTTATAGAATAAAGTGGTTGGCTTGCAGTCAAATTACATGTGATAGCAAAGGTATGCATAAGACTCCTTGTACCCACAACTTTCTTTGTTCCTTGATAAATGAGTCTTGGAAAAGCCACTCGCTATTCATGTGTTAATCGCATGATTGGTGTTCCAAGCTCATGTCTCTGTGCTCACTGGGTCAACTCTGCTCCTTTGTGGGTTTTCAGAAAGAAAGCAAATTGAAACCAGATTGAAACTTGGTCCATTTGCAGCTTATGCTTTTACATCCTTTGGGGTCTGAACTAAACGACATTCGTTCGGTTAAGGGTTTTATCCATTACACCAGTGGGTAACACTCCCTCTCCTAGCACTGTATTTCCTGATCATAAGCATGCCAGAGTCTGTGTGCATTCACCTGTGCTTTGTGCTGCCTGCTGCCTTCCCGTGAGGTGTCACAAAGGAAANCACCAGTACAACAAGCTGCTGGTAAAAGTTCTCTGCTTTGAGAAGCAACCTTGAGGGTTGTCACAGTGCAAGGGGAAATCACTGCCATGCAGTCAGGCTGCTTAGCCAGGAGAGCCCAAAGAAGGCTCACTCAGGCCTTTATTTATAGAATAAAGTGGTTGGCTTGCAGTCAAATTACATGTGATAGCAAAGGTATGCATAAGACTCCTTGTACCCACAACTTTCTTTGTTCCTTGATAAATGAGTCTTGGAAAAGCCACTCGCTATTCATGTGTTAATCGCATGATTGGTGTTCCAAGCTCATGTCTCTGTGCTCACTGGGTCAACTCTGCTCCTTTGTGGGTTTTCAGAAAGAAAGCAAATTGAAACCAGATTGAAACTTGGTCCATTTGCAGCTTATGCTTTTACATCCTTTGGGGTCTGAACTAAACGACATTCGTTTGGTTAAGGGTTTTATCCATTACACCAGTGGGTAACACTCCCTCTCCTAGCACTGTATTTCCTGATCATAAGCATGCCAGAGTCTGTGTGCATTCACCTGTGCTTTGTGCTGCCTGCTGCCTTCCCGTGAGGTGTCACAAAGGAAATCTTGTTCTTGGGGCAGTCTGTGTAGTGGTGCACACTCTACACCTCCCTGCTCTAGAAACAGATAAGACATTCTTCTCAGTCTTGCAACTCAAAGAATCTTTGGCCTTCTGGGCTTACTTATTTGAGTATTGTAGAGGCCAAAGATGCTGGTGATCACTTTTGACTCTCTTCACCTCAAGAAGGGTTGAAAGAAAAACCCCAGATTTTTCAGTAGTTTATGAGATTTTTAATAAGCGAAGCTGATTTTTTCATCTATTACATCTGGATTTTAAATTCATGATAGACCTGAAACTTTCCATTGAGTGGAGTGCTTTAATATACAGGGAGTTAATTTGACTTTTTTGTTTAGCATAATTTTCTCGTCCTCTCTCTACCATCAGTTCCTGGCTTAATGTCTGTGTTTTTCCCCTTATTGTCTAGTTCTAGGAAAGACTAACCTTTATTTCTCCCAGTCATAGTAAAGTTCGTTTTCACTAACCGTCATAGTTACCTGTGCATCTTCCTCACTAATCGTGTCTCTTATTGAGCATAGCTACTCCCAGGTCTTCAAAAGCTGCTCTGCACCTTGTATCTCACTGGAGATACATTCTGCAGGTTTGGGTAGTCTCAGTTCTTCTTTCTAGTTAAGGAACATTGTCCTGATTATTTCTAAGGGCACAAATCTTACCACTTTAATTTCTTTGACATGGGCTGAAGAAACAAAAATTGTGACCGCAGATAGACTCCCCCACTGCCAAGTCTAAGGATGATTAAGACCATTTCAGACAGAAAAATCAGCAGTAAAATTTGGACCCTGGTGCCACCTACTCAGGGCTGGAAGCTGTGCCCTAGGCAACGCTTCATATTCTTCCCTTGTCAACAGTTGTCTGAAGTGCAGATCTGGACTTGAACTTCTGAGTTTTGATGGGTGTTTGTGATCTGGGCTTTTGATTCCATTTCATCTCTAACAGTCTCTTTTTTCCAGACCCTTGGGTAGTTGCCCTTTCCGAAAACGCACGCTGTGCACGAGAAACACCCTTCTCAAAAAACACAAACACTCCGAATAGCAACACAGAGAACTGAAAGAGCTTCACCAAGAAGTTTTGTTTCTCTATAAACTCTACATAGGAAACCTTGGCCTCTTCACTCCCTCAGTATTTGCTGTATTTATTTCTTTTTCTCCTCTCCAGATTGAGAGCACTTTCTGCCAAACAGAGAAAGGCTTTGTGAGATGAGGGACAGATCGGACCCATGCAGCTTGTGTAGAGTATGTGCTGCCTCCTTCTGAGGGCTAATCTCTTCCTCTGCTACCCCTCCTTCCCCAATAAGCATCTCTTTTTAGTAATATCCCTCTTCTTACCCTTATTTTTTTGGAAAAAAACTCGTAACTGCTCTTGGCAGAATACAGCAGACATCCTGCCTCTCGTTTTTCTTCAAAGGGGAGCAGAGGAAAAAAGCAGAACTGAGTTTTCGAAGGAAATTGGCTGCCAAAGCTGAGGAGCAAATGATAGAAGCGGTACATATTTCCCCCAAACCGGGGCTCTTCCCTCCCGCTTCCCCTTGCCGTGGGTATTCCCCCAGAGGGACTCACGCGTGGGTTGGTGCCGTCCCTTTCCGAGGCCATCCTTGCACCCGCAGCTCTGTCCCGGAGCAGGGGAGCGGAGCGGAGCGCTCTGCGCTGCCGGGGCTCTGGGCTGGGGCTCCGGGCAGGACAGCCGCTGGAGCTCCCGCTGGAACAGCCCCGCTGGAACACAGCCGCTATTCATGTGCGCCGGCCGCCCGCCCTGGCATGGCCCGGGGGCGAGACAGGGCCGGCAGCCCATTCTCCATTGTGCAGGCAGCCCTGGAACAAGTGTCCCTCTGAGGCTGGCCATGACACCCGTGTCCATTCCGTGTGTGCCACCCCTGCCAGCCCAGCTGAGCCCCATGAGCTCACTTGGGCAGGGACACGCTGATGAGGCTGGTGTACCAAGAGGTTCCTGGCGTGGGCTCTGCAGCCACAGCAGCCAGCCCAGCCTCTTCTCTCCCTCCCCAGCACACAGCAGATGTACGCATCAAAAACCAAGGGGTGAAGAAACGAGATCCACAAAGTTGTGCCTGCTAGCTGCTGCTGCCGCTGCAAAGNAATTTTTCTTTAAAAGTGTGATTAATTTTACCCCTCTGCATTTCTTTTAAAAAGCTTTTTTTTTTTTTTTTTTTTTTTTTTTTTTAGCATAGGGCTGTATGAGCTGAAGCAGTGTTTAGGGACTGGGCTAGGATACAGCTCATTTCATCCTCAGGATGTGGCCTAAGTCTGAAAGCCCATCAGGAACCATGAGCCTGTTTCCACAATCAAAAGCCACCACCAAGGTTCCTACTTTTGAATGAAAATTGAGGTCCCTGCTTCTTGTTATCACTGAAGTGATTGTTTGAATTCTGCAGGGAAGTGGAGGTGAGGGGAAAGAGGCAATTCATTGCTGCTCTCCAGCACCTGTGGGCTTTTGCCTTGTTTTCCCCATAGTTTAAAGAGCATTTAACCCCAAATGCAGCCATCTGCTGCTGTTGTTGACTTGCTGGCGTGCTAGGAACCTGTATGTTAACTAAAATTCTCTGTGAGTATACTGTTGCACAGATGCTAATATAGATAATTACCTGCTTTCATTTACCTTTTTTTACTGTAGTCTATAAAAAGATGTTATGGTTGATCAAGTTATAAATATATGTTGCTTATTAATAGATAATTTACCCTGGGTGGGTGCCAACAGTACTCATTAAGGCATTCCTGGGAGTTAAAAGGACTTCATCTTGTACAGGTCCTTTGTGAACAGGCTTCCAGCAAATAGCCCATGAAAGCTGGCCAAAGTTTTTTGAGTTTCTATATGTGACATAAGCATAAAACCAAGTACAAAATACTTTCTAGTGATCAGACAGGAATGAAGTATCTATGATTTCATTCAGTAGATAAACAAATATTACCAGTGCACAAATTTCAGGCAGGACTGCATGATATATAACAATGCATCTTTTAAAAACTATTTTTTCTGAATGTATCTGAATGTCATGCTAGGAGCTTTTTCTTTAGCACAGTCTCCAGAGCGGTATTGCAAAGAGTAGTAATCTTGTACTCTGCCCTCAGAGTAACTACAGAAATCAGTCAAAACTTATGGCAACCCCTGTGTCCTTGTAAGTCCTTCAATCAAACCAGGTCCTCTCCCAGGACAACATGAGAGAGGCTTTCTGCAAAGTGTGTTGGTGCTAATGGCTGCACCAGCCTCCCTGGAAGTGTCAGGAACTAAACACATTAAAATGAGAAAACTCCAGATAATAAAATTGCTCTTGGAAATGGTTTGTCTAGGTCATTAACAGCAAAGCTTAGAGCCAAAAAATGTGAGAAGAGAGGGGAGTGGGTTTATTTTAAAGTGGGTTATAACAGCTGCCCAAGAAAGGAATGCCTCAATGAACACTGTTATTTAGATATACTTGTTTCTAAATGTGATTACAAGGAACCACATTTTCCAAAATATCTTTCCAGTAACTGTAAATTATGATGCAAGAATGCACCATTGTAATGGTCCAAAGACTCAGGCACAGGAAACGCAGCCCAGCTTCTAGAAGGGCTTGTGTGACGTGAGTAGTGGCACTTACCAGTTTTAGACTAAGCAGCCCCTGAACTCCCTTCTTCCACATAAGTGGGACACCTTGGAAACCTGGCTGCTCTCATGGCTGTTGATTGATGGGAGAGTTTTGCCGGTGCAGCATGCTAGAGATGGATGGGGAAAGAGCAGCGCTCCTTGGAAGGAGGGTGGGGAGTATCTGGGGCGTGACGGAGAGCAAGGCCCTGATTTTCCCGCTGAGAGCAGAGGGGAGGCTCTGCGACCAGCTCCCACTTGGGAGCAGCACGAATGGCAGGGTTGCTTATTTCCACCCCATCCTTTTCCCTCCCTTATGCCAGCCCAAATGCTTGTGCAGCCACCCAAGAAACCAGACAGAACTTCTTCCAGCTGGAAGGGAAAATGAAGTTGCAGGCTATTTTTTTGGCTGGGATCAGCCCCCTGACCTGATTCGGCACATAAGTGCGCAAACACTTCCACTGGCAGCAGGGAGGGCGTCCGGTGGGAAATGGAAAAAGCAGCTGGGAGTGGAGGAGGGTGGGGAAGGCTGGATGTGTAACTGCACTCTGCAGGGCTGGTGCTGCCACTGGGGCTGGCCTCGGACAGGCAGCACGGCCAGAAGAGCTGAAATCAGTTTTGTGCAGTAGAGACACCTGGCAGAGAAAGCAGCCGTGCTCATGAGGGCTGAGCTCTTTGCAGAAACTGCTCTCCCCTCCACTCTCAAATTAGTTGCAGCACTTCAGAGAGAATCTAAGATGGCAACAATTTCTGTAGGACAACTGCACTTCTGACAGGGCAACTTCACTTAACACTTCCGAGGCCCTCATCTTGTATTACAGAAGTGGATTGGGTTCGGTTTTGGGACACTCTTTCTCCACCCTGTAATTTTGGGTGACCCCTGCTCTATCTCAGGAGACAAGAGGGCTGCTGATCTACTGTGGGTGCATTCACCTGACTCCCTGGGGAGATAAGAATACAGCCTGACCTGTTTAGCCTTACAGAATGAAAACCAAGAGGGATCCTGATGCCAGCTACTGAACTGGAAAACTCTAGAGAGATGGAAATGCAGCAATAGCACAGGAACTAATTAATAAACTGGCCAAGAAAAAGTGCTGGGTTAGAAAGCAGAGGAAGGCTCTTGGCTGCCTAAGTGCTGATGTCCTGAAGAAGCCAGCCAGTGAGAGTTGCAAGGACAAGCAAGTGAACCAGACTGGGGATGGAGTTTACGAGTTTGCCACAAAGATCAGGTGCTACAGCTGCCTGTGGCAGCCACGGACTGCCCTGCGAACCATTCTTATCCCAGGTCCTATTTTCTGTCTTTCACTAGTGGAAGAGCAAAGCTCAGCAAAACTGTAGTGCATGCTACTGCAGAGGTGAAGGTAAGTGGCTAGGTGGGCAAAGGTCCATTTTCTGTGGTTTCTTTAGGAATATTAGTCCTTCTAATTATTGGTAGGATTACAGTTCCTGGTCAGCCAGACTAGCTTCACCTGCAATAGGGAAGAGCTGCAGAGAACAGCCTAGTGTTTAGAAGAGTAATAATCTCAAGGAAGGCTCTGGAAGGAGCACACACGTGCAAGCAGCACTTCTAAAATTCTCCCAGAGGGTGATAAATGAACATATACTTTTCCAATGAATCGTTAGATTTTATGAAAGCAAGGCTAGAAAGGGTATTAAAGAGTCACCCATTCCTTCTCCAGCTCCAAGAGCACAGCAGGTCAGGGGTACCTGCCCCATTAACAGAGATGTTGATCCAGCCTGCTTTGAAAGTGCTCCAGATATGTTGATTTCCAAGGCAACCTATCCCAGTGCTTCAGTAACACCATTCTAACAGTGACAAGTGGTTTTGCTGATACTTAATAAAAAAAAGAGTCCCTGCTGCAATTTCAGCCTGTTATTCTTATCCTCTCCACGTGGGAGAGAAGAGATTATTTCCTTCCTCTTTGCTACAGTTGTTTACATTTTTGAGGACTGTTATCACGTCTCTGTTCAGTCTTTTCTATATTTAAGAAAACAAAAATTCTTTTGACGTCTCCTCATAGGTTATATTTCATAGGTCTCTGAGCGCTGTTGTTGCTATCTGAACTCTTTCCTGTTAAATTATCAGAGAGTTTTGGGCTGTTGGGAGTCTGCATTAGCACAGGTGAAAATGGTAATAGGAGTGCAAGTGGGAGAAATAATAGAGGAGTAATCTTCTGTGTATTTGGATTGATAATGGGAGTCTGAGGCAGAGACTGTAATTTTTGTGGGGTCTGACTAGGTAGTAGTTTTGTGTTTGTCCTTGAGAGAAAATCACTATTTTCCTCCAGAAGGCCAGGACAGACTCTAGACAAGAAAAAAATTTTTAAGAGTCTTCAACTTTTTTAAAATGTTGTGGTAAACCACAGTGAGAGTGAGAATAAAGGTGGATCAGGTTGTAAGGAGTCCAAGGTCACCTCCTGAAGCTCACGTAACTGACTATTGATGATTCCCAGAAATCCTAGCAGCCCAGCCTTGCTTTGTCTGACAAAAGAAGGATTTGTCCCATTTGGAGAACAGTTTCTTCAGCCTCAGTGTTCTTTCCTGGTTGCTACACTATTAGATTTTTTCTCCCTTAGTCAAAAATTCGCACTTGAAATGTAGGTTAAGAATATTAATTAACCCTGGCAGAAGATATCACTCCAGAAACAGGGAGTTCAGTTTGGCTACAGCCTGACTGGCAGTTTCTTGAGCTCTTGGAGAGCTTGAGTGGACAAATAACTCCCATGTCAACCCTTATCTTCAACACGGGAAGGTGTGAGAGGTTAGAGAAGGGTTATGTGCATTCCAGCACACCCCCCCTCTCTTTAGCAGCTCAGCCACAGCCTACAGAAATTACAGGTTGCTTCATGCTCTCTTTTTGTCTCCTTAGCTTGAGACAGACTGATACTTGAAACTTTTTCAACACCAGTGGGTCAGGAGGAACACGTGTGCCCCCCTCCACACAGCCCCCATTTCATCATCATTGTTAACATTGCATGATCTTTTAGAGAGCCATTCTGCAGATTTTCTTCGGGGTTCTCACCCGATTACCAAAACGTTTTCCATTTTACTTCTAAACCTCACACTTGCTGACACCTAAACTTCCTTGTGGATATTTCTACTGACCTCAGTGCTCATGGCCTTGGTCCATATCGGAGTTTGGCCTCAGCACTGTTTCCCAGCCTTGCTGGGCCTGGCAGCTTTGAAAGCCCTTTTCCAGGGTAAATCTAGGAAAACTCATCTAATTAAGAGTCCCTCTTACAAGCTTCTTTAACTGTTCTTCTGAAAGTCTCTGAATCTGGCCCTTGGGAACTGGGCAAAATGAGACTCTTGCTCTCTTCCCCCTTTTGCTTGAACGAAGTCTTTGCTGCCTCTGACCCTGGCAGCAGATCTTCCCGGAGCACATCTCACACACTCTGAACAAATGCTGCCTGGCTCCCTGTGTGGCATTTCACCTGGATGACATTTAACCCAGCACCTAGAATCTGAAGCTGGAACAGAACTGCGGTGTTCACACAGACCAATTCCAATTATTCCGATCACTCTGATGTGCTTCAGCTGGAGCTGAAAGCATTTTGAAAGCAGGAAGGGAATAAATCCTCTACAATGAACAATCCCAGATTCCTTCTCTTGCACCGTCCCTCCTTCCAGTGTTCACCCCATCTCTCCACCTGCAGCCGGAGAGATCTGACCCAGCAGTGAGCAAGGGATAAATCTGGAAATGGTGTGTTAATGGCATTCCCTTCTGCCACCTTTGTGTATTCCCATCCTGATGCCACACATGAAATATAAAAGAAACCCTCAGCCTTGCTTACTCTCTCCCTTCCCCCATCTCTGCCCTCCTGACAAAGTTTCCAAATAAACCCTGAAAGCCACTATCAGTTGTAAAACTGAGTCTAATCAATGAAAGACACTGCAGTCAGTAATTTGAAACCCTTTGCCTCAAGACCTCCGAGTTTCTTACTGCACTTCAGTCTGGAAGGTCAGGCATTCTCGATGCTGTTTGGCTTGATGTTCATTGAATGCAAAGTCAAACCAGGGGCAGCCCTGAGTAGGTTATTCCTCTGTTTACACAGCAAGCAGCTTACTGACTCCTGGCAAAGCAGAGTTTAAAAGGGCATCCTCACCTAAAGGGACACGGGGAAAAATAGGAGAGATTTTGTGTGGCAGGGCGGGCAGCATCATTCCCTGTGGAGCCCTGCCTTGTCCCTGCAGTATTGATGAGCTGCAGACAACCGGAGCAGCGGCGACTGGGAGGCACTGAGAACATCATTTGCAAAGCAGTGTTTTAAAAGAAAAGCATGTAGGACAAATAAAGCCAGTACCTCCTACAAAGCGCCTTTAAATCCACAAAAAGTCCCCTTGATTACAGTTGGTTTTACAGCAGCCCTGAAGGGAGACAGGGAGAGTCTATCAGTATTTGAAAGAGGAGGGAAGTGATTTAGCAAGGTAAAAATACAAGTACAGTGGGATGAAATAAAACTGGCAGCACCTGACAACGACAAACATAAAATTTACTAATGTTTTGGCATCAGGAAGGTCTCCAGGAAGAGGAAGACCCATGTTTTTACAATGGTTCTAATTCGATGTGATTTAGCTCTGAGAAGTGTACAGCAATCAGGCAAAATAATTGGTGGAAGGTGGGATTAGGAAATTCAATGCACTGATTGGATTTGTGTCTTGAATGTACTTTTGGGTTTTTCCTGTGGGGTTCCAAGGGCAAACAAAAATTTTCAGGCTCAAA
Source organism: Oxylabes madagascariensis (assembly GCA_013400675.1). Lineage (NCBI taxonomy): Eukaryota > Metazoa > Chordata > Aves > Passeriformes > Timaliidae > Oxylabes > Oxylabes madagascariensis. Next base: position 29,866 of record VYZR01126398.1, read on the forward strand.
AGTGGTTTCTGTACAGACATTTATGCACACATTTTCCCTCCCTGCTAGGATCTCCCTACAACAAATGGGGACTGAGAGTATTTAAAATCTGGTGTCTTCAAACAATTTTGTCAACAAGCAGCTGGGATTTGTTTACATTTTAAAGACAGTCTGTTTAGTTGAATTGCCAAGTGTTACAAGTGTTGTGGTTATGGCAGTGCCTCAGGTCAGGATCAGAAATACAAAGTGCAATAATGTATATTATTCAGAAGGTTATGTTACTGAAGACAACCCACCCTGCAGTCAGTGGAAAGACTTTGTCTGTCTTTCAGAGGCTTAAGAGCAAACACATACTGATCCAGTAACTACGTGCAAAATATATATTTATTTGTGGTCAAACTCCATTTTTTTGTGCTGCAAATTGCAAATCAAATACTTGTGCTTAATCTGGTTTGACGGGTATTTTACATTACTTGGTGCAGGCACAAGAGCTACTAAAGTCTTTCTGCTGTACTTTGTCACTTCCTCAGCATTTGTGATATTTGTGAGAAGCTCTTTTGAAGACATTTTGCAGCAAATTTTCCCAATGGAACGGAAGAATTTCAGGCCTGACAGTGAAAATCACTGGTCTGTACAGTCTTGATCCTGAATCAGACACAAGTATTTCACTGGGGTGGTTCCAAAGGCTTTGCTGGAATCCCTCTGATTTACACCCATATGAGATCAGCATTAGGCCCCAGTGTTTTCATTTTTCATTTGTTATTCTTGGCCCTAGTGTCCTTTTACCACTGTTGAATACAATGTTCCTAAAACACCAGATGTGCTTGTGAGATGAGGGAATGTGGCAAAAAAGTAGATTGCAGCGATTCACTAAACAACACATGATCTTCTGTTGCCCTGTAGTCTGAATTCTGGGCTTTTACACCAGTATAACTGCATTCATTTCTACAGGACTGTTTCTGATTACCATTGGGAAATGAAGTTGTAAATCCTTCCTGGCCTAAGTACTTAACAGGATCATTGCATTATGCTCAGTATTAGCTTCTATAATGACTGATGCTTTGTATTATTTTGTAAAATTCTGGGTTTCCAATCACTCTTACAATATTTCAATCACTATATTACTGACTGGTTTCAAAGTATTATGGGCTTTAGTGCTCTTTCACTACTTGCTTAGTGCTCATGTTAGGTGCTTGGAAATCTTAAGTAATCTAGTTATTACACACAGTTCAGTTTCCAGTTATCACATAGTTTATACCAGTTAAAACTGGTGGGAGATCCAAATCTGGCCCAGTATCCAGATTCCTTTGATGTGGTAGGAAGAACAGGTTCAAATCTGCAGCGTGCTGGCCACTCCAACCTTAGACAGCAAAGCATTAAACAAAGCGCTGAGCTTTAGCTGCATGAGTAATGTGACCAAGCAACCCATCTGCTCCTCAGCCTGCACAGCCAAGCCCTGGGAGCGCAGGGAAGCTGCCTGGGATCACCTGCTTTATTTTGTGCTGGAGTATGAAACCTGGCTGCCACAGCCAGCTACTCACAAAGTTGTCTGCTTCAAGGGTCTGAGGCATCCTCACTGATCATGGAAGTTACAGAGAATTGTTTTGTCATGCAGGCAGCAACAGTAAATTTCTTACTTCAGGGTAATGTTTTGTTCTCAGTTATACTGCAATGTATTCGGAGCAGGGCACTTGATGTCAGAAATTCACCTCAAATTAATGCTGGTACAAAAGATGTCAGCATCTTCTCTAGGTCCTTCTGCTGGACCTACTAAATCACACCAAAATCCATCAATGGCAGCAAGATCAAACCTTTCCCTGTGTGTGCATGAATAAAAGTTTTGGTGTGTCAAGTGTGTCCATCCTAGCTGAGCCATGAAACACAGGCTGCCAAGACAGAAGAGAGGAGGAAAAGGTGCTGCGCTGGATATCAGCCTTGATTGCCAGGGATCCATAATTGACTCATCCTCTGGCAGAAAGCAGAGCCCTTGTGGTAGACACCAACTGGTGGGATTACATCTGTACAGTCATCCATTATGTTGTTTCTCTGGGCACAAGTTCTTCTTACAAGGTACTCAAAATGCGGACAGGGTCAGTCCTTTTTCTCCTAAAAAATATTAGAAAATAGTGTTGGCAGCATTTCCCCCTGAGCCAATCTCCAACATATTATTTAGCAGGCAATGTTTTATATGATGGTGCTTTAAGCTTACAAGTAAATGCAGGGATTTAACTAATTGTGTCAGTTAAAATTCTGCGTCACTTTCTTTGTAAATCTCTTTGTTTCTCTTTGTTCAAAACTCCCTCTTAGTTTTATTAGGAACATGATATTCAGTACTTTGTGCTTAGATCCCTTGTGTAATACTTGCTCTCTGCCTAAAACTCTTGTGTCTCATCCCGGGAGGGGTGAATTGCAGTGATGAGCAAAGTGCTCTCTGTGTCCACAGTAAATAATCAGGTGGTGAACAGCATTAGGTGCTTGGAGGTCTTTGCCCAGAGGATACAGGATCCAGTCTGCTGTTCTTTCTGCTCTTTCCATATTCAGTTTTGCAGGGTCACAAAAGAAATTACATTACTACATATCCTTGCATAAGTTAGAGGTGTCAAATACTTTTTTAAAAAAAGTAATCTCTGTGGACTTAAAAATACTTCCTGTCTTCACTGTCTTACCCAGTGCATTTCACCTGGCATCTCAGGGGTTTGTTCAAGGAATAAGACACCACATCGTATTCCTACTACTGCGATGGTTCTGTGACACAGATTTTTTTTTTGACAGATGACCAAATACCTCTCCTCCAGAAGTGCTAAGGGCTTGATCAAAACACACTGAAAGTAATGGAAACAACTCCTGTAATTCAGCCCCAGAACTTTGTGCAATTTCAAATATCTGCTCTTGATGCTGTAAATCCTCCATTCCAGCAGGTTTATTATGTACCAGTATTCAGTATTACTTTATGAAGTGATTGGGATGTTCCTCAAAGTAGTAAGCAAAGGAAAAATAAATATATGTTATTTTTCAGTCCACCATCCCATGCTTAGTTCTGAGGGAATTTCATGTCTGGAGAAGTGTCAGGTTGATGGCCCAGGCGCAGGCGTTCTCCTTTCATCTACAAACACTTACTCTAGCAGCAGAACAAAAGCCTTCTGCACACTGATCCCTGACAGCACATCTTCAAACTGCAGACTTCAAATGGCAGGCCCTTTAAGTCCTTGATCTGTCTGGCAGCCTCTGTAACAAAGGGGCAAATCTGTGATGGGGCTTTTTATGGCACGCATCTCTAGCAGAAACTCGACTGGGAGTCTCAAATTGTCTGAGAGATCAGTGCTGCCTAATATTATTATGCACTGCTGTTCTAAAAATAGTTCTGATTAGATTATGATAGATAAAACCCCACAGAAATGGCTTAGAATGCTAGCAGTTTATTTTGGAATAAACAGAATTTTTTCCTAGTGAAATCTGTCATTATGCTAGAAAAAAAAATTCCTCCCACAGGAATTTTTTTTTCTGTGCCCATTAACTAATATGAAGAGTGGTTTGGTTTGTTACAATTTTTACCAAAAAAACCCCCCATGCAGTGGAAGCCAAGAAATATGATAACAGAAGCATTTCTTACAAACTTCTGCAGTCTTGTGTAAATGCTGACCAGGATACCCAATTATACCAGGCATCTGTGGCTGCCCATCACGTAGGAGTTACAAGCTTACCTCGACCTAAGACAAAAGAGAATCACGGTCTTTCCCAATACATAATCCATAGCAAATTGAAAGCATACTGGGGATTATGAGTTAGCATGAAAAATGCAACCATCTTGCTTTTGGATGCCTGAAACAGGATTCCAAAATCAACAATTTATAAATAACTAACTTCATCCTGACTCACTCGGGGTTTTTTTTCTTCTCATTATAGTAGAACTACTGTTTGAAGAGTAGTTCTTCTTCTTTTTCTGAAACTGGTATAGAAAGGAATTTTTCCTGTCAGACAGCACCTGCGATCTGAATGAAAACAGCATCCTTGGAAAGGGGTATTTTATCCAGGTCACCTGCAGGCAGAGGCTCGGAGCCTTCACTNCGGGGACCGGGCACACGGAGCATCTCTGGCCGTACGAGCTGGGCGCTGTCTCACCTGTGCACCTGGCTGTGACAGCAGATAGCTTTTCTTCCCAAGCAATGGGAAGAAAAACAGAAATTCCACTCACATCACAAGATTTTATTTTCAGGGTTGTTTTGTCCATGCCTTCCTGTATCTGTCTGAGGTGCTCCTGTGTTCTAGCAAAACAGAGATCCATAATAAAAACAACGAGAAAACTGGACCGCAGAAATGTAAGGAAACAATATAGAGGACAACCAAAAAAACAAATCATGTTTCATACTCACAAATTCCCTCTCAGACTAACAGCTAGCCAGGAGTACTTTCAAGGAATAGGCAGAAAGAAATTAAATTAATTGCTATGAGCCACAAGTACACATCATGTTGTAATTTATAGGTGACTAAAAACTGGCAAACAGCACAAGGAGAGCCTAATTTTCCAAGGAAACTATATAGTAGTCAGGCCTTTGATTTTGAAAATGCTTTTTATGAGTTCTCTGCCCAGTGAGCTGCATGGATTTACTTCAGAGGGTGACTGAAAGCCTTTGAGCTTTGGACTCTCTGTACCAGAGTTCTGAAAACTTCTGATTGTTTCAAAGATCCATTTGTTTGAAGTGTTTTGTATATTTTAACTGGTTCATGCCTCTATAAAATTTCTGCTCTTTCCTCAGTTCTTCAGTACAATTTAGGAGCAACTCCACAGAAGTCAGTGGCGCTTCTTGTAAAACCTGCCTCACTGAAACACTGTTTTTTTAAAAAAAGTTGTTTTTCCAGCAGCATCGGTATTTCCTCCTCCTCCCCAAACCACCTCACCTTTTTCCAGTCATCTATTCTTTCGACTATTATTTTAAGTACACCAGTAACAATATTGATGTAAGTTCAGTCCAAAGCGCTTAAAATAATAGAAAACCGCAGGCGAACCCTTTGGCTTCTTCTTTGTGCTCGGCGTGGAACTGTTAGCACAAAAGCTGATAGCTGATAATGAGCAGCCCTATGGAGAGGGATACTGGAACACTGAGCTGTTTTTGTGGGCTGATCCAAAGTATAAGGAAGTTAATGGATGGCTTTATACTTGGGGCTCCGAGATGATGGGCTGGTATCAGGTTTTGAGAGGATGGATAATAGGCTAATTGTCTGAACAGATAACAGCAATTTGCAGCTGGATGGATATAATTGGGCTTTCATTCTAAAATGTTTTTACATGCAGTAAAGCAATTTTTTTTTTTTTACTCTCTATAAAGCTATTTACCAAGGAATTCATTACAAGAGAAAATTAATAATTTTGAAAGAGCTGAATTTCTTAACTGGGATATCCTACCTGCACACCTGACAGCGAATTCATCAGCTGACTGAAAGAGCAGTTATACTCCAAATGGTTTCAGGATGTATTGTGGAGCGTTGTGTGCTGCCTGCATTACCTGCAGAATTATCTACAAAGAGAAATACAAATATAATCAGAATGAGCATCGAGACCTATTTTAATAAGAAGTATCTATGACCGTTGTATTTGTAAAATCTAGAATAACTGAAAATGAAGGTAATTTGATAACCTTACGGCAATAAGAGGCTCAGGTGTTTAAGCCATTTCTGAAGCCAAAATGGCAAGCCTGAGCCCTGGCCCTGGCTGCAGCCTGTGCTCCCCTGCAGGCAGCCAAGAGGGGATCTCCAGCTGCAAGCCCAAGAGCCCAAGATAACAATCACTTGGAAGGGTCTGTGCCAAGAAGTGCAGCTCCATTACTGCTCTCCCCTAATGCAAAGGATAATAGAATCAGAAAGATGCAGCTCTGGAAGGGGCCTCGGTGAGTCCTTTAATTGGTTTCCTGCCCGAAGGCAGAGTGAGCTGCACTTACGCTATTTCTGGTAAATGTGAGTCCAACCTGTTCTCAAAGGTCTCCTCTGATAGAGGACTGCAGGCTCAGAGCACAGGGCAGGTGGTGATGACACCCAAGGTGGGAAGGCAGGATGGAAAGGCAGACAGAACTGAACCAGTTAACCAGGAGGAGCTGGGTGCAAGACAAGGGAATGTGATAAAAAGAAGCAAAAACGGGGAAAAATCTCAGCCATAATATCTATAAGAAAAATCTAAAGAATGTGGAGCATAGGACACACAAGCCAGAGCAAGGCTGTTTGTCAGGAATTAATTGAGGAAACCTGGAGTTCATACAAGAGGAAGTTAGGTAAGAGGAGGAGGACTTGTACAGCAGGAAAAGTGGAATTCTCACACATTTTACAATTTGATTTTTTAAATAACATTATTCTTCTTGTTACTTAGCCAATGTTCCTATGAACATTCATGCAATTGTTACCTTGAATTCTCTGCAGATACCCAGAGCACACTTCACAGATTGCTGTGGTCTGGAGGTGGTTGCTGTGTCTACCATATCCATGAATAAGGGTCTCATTGTCAGCACTGAAGTGTTTCCATATAAAGGTGAGAGCACATTATAGCCAAGAGTGAAAGCCTAGCTAGAGACATAAAGTTCTTTCCTGAACATCGAACGCTGCTGCTGAGAAGCTGCTGGACCATTAGGGAGAACTTCTTTCTAAGATAAAATATTTGATATACACATTTTTACAAGCAATTTGCATCTGAAAACAATAGACCAGAACTGGATGAGGAGAGGAACGTAGAGAAAGGAGGAGGAAATGGAGGCTGAGCACTTCACTTGGTATAAATGAGTTTGCTGTCTGTACTAGATGACTTGACATTCTCCATGCCAGGTTGGAGACAAGCTGCAGAGGGGCATCCTCGGGACCTTGTTAGGTGCTGAATACCTCTACAGTTCTAATGTGGTTCAGCCAGCTGGGCTTATCACATCCAGGAGAGGAGAACAGGTGTCATTCTAGAGCAGAGGTTAAACAGGGGGTCCTGTTAGGCTGTGGCGAGGATCCCTTTTGGCCTTTAAGGCCATGTATCCCACAAGGGTCCACAAGCAGTGGTGACCCCATTCTCAGGCTGTACCTGAAATGGAAATTTCCTCAGAGGAGCAAACGCCACGTCAGACACTTGCATCCCACCTAAGCAGTGCATAGGTGGCTCTGGAGAGCCATATGGCCTTTGTTAGAACAGGAGGCAGATGGAATCGGGCAGAGATTAAAGCTCCATAAAAAGAATTGAAGTTACAGCACGCAGTATGTGGCTATTCATTATCACCAGACATATTGTCTTGACACTGATTGCATACAGGGGTGAAAATCTTTACAAGGCAGGAGAAATTACACAGGTTTTACTTAGTAATATGCTTTTCAAACACACGTCAGCACAAACAGAGAAGCTCCATTTTATAGAAACCTTCTCTAAGTCTCTTGTCCTAAAGGGACTGCAGCATTAACTGTGCAGAACTGTGATGCATTAGAGGTGCCCCGGGTGAGACAGCGATGACAGAAGCTTGATAATAATGCTTATCTTACTTCCAAGTAAAGAACAGTACCATGCCACATCATCAGCTCTAGGCCAAGTCCCAGATTCCTTCATGGTGCAGTGCTTGAGCCTGCAGTGACCCTGAGGAGCCCTGAGTAGGAAAGGAGGCTCTGTAGGATCTCTGTGCAGGGCTGGCTGTCCCACACCTAAGGGGCTCCCTAGAACAGAGCTGTGCTCTGCACAGACAGGATAATACTGGTGCCTCTGTGCAGGTGGGTTATGCTATAGAAAGCCAGCCTCTGGCTCAGGTGTCAGGTGTTGAACACATTGTGTGAGTGCAGCAGAATTACATGATTACTCAGGAGAATATCCCTGAAATAATAAAAAGCTTCAGCAATGAGGCAGGAACTCTAATAACTCTGGTGGAAGTATTGCTTTCCTGCCTCTTCTCCGTGCAACACTGAAATGTCACAGCGTGTTGGCCAGCAGGCAGCTGCACCACCACAGTTCAAGGCCTTCTGTCTCTGCCTTTCCTAGAAAGTTTTAAATTAGCCAGCTGAAGACCATAATGCTGGCTTCTCCTAGCGTGAAAACAGAGTAAGTGGTCATTGTGGCCACCACAAACAAGGGGGTACCTGTTTGCAGAGAGCCAGGGCAAACCTGCAGTCCCTGCTGCTGAAACCCTGCCTGGATTCCACCCACATGACTTCACTGGTGAGACAACTAATGGTTGCATGTATTGCTCCGAGGCCAAGTTTGAGGCAAGAGATTCCTTCTGTGCCTCCAGTGTTATTTTGGTATATTTTATTTGGCCCGGAATTTGGGAAAACAAAAGGGAGGTTTTCCGTAGGGAGTGGAATGAGGAGGCAGGAAGGGCTACCATATTTCTCCAGACGGAAACTCCTACAGTGTTAGAGTCCAGCACTGCTGCAAGTGTCAACAGATCAAATGTGATACAGAAGGCCCTCTGCCAACTCCTTGCTACTGCAGCAGCAAACTGGGAAGAGAGCAGGAACGAATATCCAGTACCCCTGAGCGAGGTTCGGTCTCAGTGCACAAGGATGGAGCAGGAAGGGATCAGTGAGCACCTTCTCCTTTCCCTGCAGCGTGACCTTGGCTTGCCCAGCAGGACAGGGCTGACCCAGCCGGGCTGCTCAGGCCGTCTGCTGACTCAGGCATGGTGGAGCAGTCTCTGCGGTGGGATCTTAACGTGCGCACCTCTTGTCCCAGTTGCTGCCTCCCAAGGAAGGCCCCAAAAATGACGGTGCCTCCAGAGCAGCACCACAAACTGTGCCCCTCGGTGCCAGTGGGTGTGATTCAGACCAATAGCTGCTGAGGGCAACAGATTGAGCAGTAATTAGCTGCTGTTAGTCATCCTCTTCCCAAGTACGAGTGGGACAGCATTTGATTATTTCAACACAGTTGGATGTGGGAGGGAAGGTAGGCCTGGAAACATTTTCCTGACAGCATACTTCTCAGCTCTTTTAAAACACCTCTCATGTTGACACTCAGCACAGCATTTCAAATAAAATACTATTTCCTCTTGTACGGCAGCAAGGAAAAAATGCTGTCACAGGTTTTATAACAAACATTAGGTAAGCAGCAATCATCCCCATTGTGCAATCTGGGATTCAGGTAGGAAAACAATCCATAGATGGCTAAGAGAGAAGTACTGTGTGTCTCAATAATCTGAATGAGGAGTGAGCTACTTGAGGACCACAGAGAAGGGAGGGGTTGAATGGGTTAGTGGGACAGCTTCACACAGCTAGGTGTGAAGAACTAAAAGGCGTCCTTCTGGGACTGGAAGCTGAAAACTGTCTGAAGGAAAAGTGAGTTATCTGTGTTCAGCTAAGTTCTTGTTTCTCTCTCACAACGTCACAAAAATGTGCTGTGGTCTGCCTACAGCAATTGCCTGTCCTTCTGACAGGTCTGACCCAGTGCAGTGTCACTGGTGATGTCTAGTTGTACTATAAAAAACCAAAACCTTATGAATGGGCTTCTAACCTTTTTTTTTTTCCTACCTGCTGCTTCAGTACTTCATTTTCCTCCTGAATTCACAACACCCCAGAAATCTGAGAGCTGCCTTTCTCCTGCTTTGCTCTTGGGCAGATATATCAAAACTTCCTACTCAATTGTACCTCTCTCTGAAGGGCTTTGTGCTGGTCCTCTCAAAACTCTGCATGTAAAGAACTCCCTTTGGAAGGAAGCATTTAGTGATCCTGAGCGAGTATAAGGTTCTCAAAATCCACACTGAGTAAATTTTTGAGTGGTACCAGAAGATATGACAAGGAAAGCTCCCATATACAATTTTTGGCTTACTTTGGGAGGGATTAATGGGACTTAAACAAAAAGTAGTTAGGATTGTGTTAGGATTCTAGCATTCCTAATATCATGTGTCCAGACTAAGAATGTTCCCTGCACCAGTAGAGCCTATATTGTGTACTGCAGGTAAATAAATACAGATAAGTGCTGTTTGTCTGTCTATGATCAGCTTTGTAAAGGCAAGAATATTTCTTTCTTACCAAGCAAACTTGAAAGAAAAAGAAATCAAGACAGTAAGCTAAACATGCACTCTAAAACTGCTTAGTCCAACATTTAGAGCATGTTGTTGTCAGCTTGCATTTTTAAAAGCTCTGAACCAGCCAGCTGAGTTAGCTGAGCTGCTAACGAGCAGGTCAGAAACCACACCACAGTGGTGGTTACTATTCTCCCCTGCACAGAGGTCTCAACAGCATTGATAAAATGATATTAACAGCTTAATATCCTGGCATGGTGTACAGGTGCTACCAGTTTGACAGGCACTGAAGAGGGTGTATGTCTTGGTTTTGAAACAGGAGGGGTGGATGACCAAGAAAATATCTATATTCAGGGTGGGTATTTTTTCCTCAACCAAGTGTTTCCAATTATGCATTTTACTGACAATGATGAACTCATTACTCTTAAAATCAGGGTGATGAGTTCTGTTTATAACAGTTTGCGTAAGTAATCAGTTTCATGTTCTAATGCATCTCTCTTTTTGCATGTTTTAACACAGTAGATTCTGAATGCTCTTCAGGGATTGTCACTGAAACAATGTCAAGTAATACAGTATCAGCTTTGTCTTATCGGGACATTATTCCACATTCAAATATATTCAGACTTGTTCATTTTTCCATTCAACAATTCACTCAAGTAGTTCTAATGTTACTTTCCTGTGTTACATTAACCTTCTCTGGGGTTTAATGCTTTAAATATTTATAGACTGTTGTAATGCCCAAATAATCACATTTCTCATCCTCAATACCTCCTGCATGCTAATAACACCTACATTTTAACAGAAATTAGGCCTTTTAAATGAATGTAATTAAATTAACAGAAATTAGTCCCTTAAAGGAGGTACATCACAGCATAGTGATTGGCCGTCTTTTTGTTGGTTTTAATTGACTGCCAATACATGATCAGTCACATGGGATGTTACATATCTGTGGAGGGAGGGCATACAAAAGCTTCGGATCCAAGGAACAATCATAATTTCTCTGATGTGTCTAATAACATCATTGATGTTGGAATTTTGGACAAAGAAACAAACATGCACTGCATTTTTTTACAGTTAGGAGGAAAGCCCGTGCAGATGTTGAGCACAGAATTTACACAAACTCAGGCATTTGTGTGATTTGTGCCTCATGCTGTCTTGGGCTGCTGCCAAAAGTGTAAGCTGCTCAGAGACTGTTTGTTTCCCCTGAGATTGAATATTCCCTGTAATGCAAGATGTTTTTAAAAAGTAATTTGCTCACTGTGATATTAGAAGTCCTAATGAGTGGATCTATATTTCCTTCTGGGTCTTTTCTGCTGGAAAATCCTGGTAAACCTTGTAATGAATGTTGTGTAATCTCTGTCGCTTGTGGATCTAATTTTAGGTACTGGTGTTTGATTTGGGATTTTTAGTACTTTAAGAGAGACCAGAATTACTTGCCTTTCTGTGACCAGCATTGTTTTGAACCTGAAGTGATGTACCTGTAAATCAACTGATCAGCAAGAGGCAGATCCTGCAGACACTTGCTGCTGTGTGAAATGTAAAATGTCAATGGACTGTTTGTAGGATTAAGTGCTATTTCCCAGCTGTAGTGTTTGCAGATTTGGGTCCCGACAATGCATGTTTGTGTGCCTGTCCCCAGCACAGCGGGGAGGGAGAGGGTGCTGGGAGCAAACAGCTCATGGTTCAGGTTCCCGGCACCCAGGGAAGTGAAGCACTGCATCCCAAAGTGGATGGAGTGAACTACAGGGAATTACCCTGACTCATCCAAAAGTTTTAATAATGTGTCCTTTATGCTGATAGTGCTGGAGAAAATCTGCCTGCCTAATCGTGGTGTAGCTGCAAGTGCTGCAGCCATGACTGTATCTGAACATACCTGTTTCCTAGGCTTTGTCCTACCTGCCTGGGCAGTCGAGGAGCTGTCTGAGCAGAAAGACATTGTTCCTACTGTACCTCATAGTCTGGTTTTCCTGTGATGTAAAACACACATTCTTGTGGCCCCAGAAGGCAATGTCTTTGCTTTCCAGCTATCAGTGGCAGTTAATAGTTCATGGATGAGAAGGGGAAGTTGTTTTCAGAAAATGAGAATATGAAACATTTTAAAAGACTGATATTTCAGGATTGAAACAACAGAACCACCATGTTGGTATCAGAGGCAGATAAATTGAGCAAACTGTTTCTCAGAGAAAGACGTTAAAGTAGAGGTGTCTCATATATGTACACATATACACATACATATGTAATTGAAATAGTTTTGAAAGCATTTTATCATATCTTAAAGGCAGCTGAACTATTGATTTCCATTCTGCTGTATTTGTGGCTACTTGATGAGTTCTTGTGTATCTCAGTTTGGAGAGGCTGATGTTTTGGGATGGAGTCAGTCATTAACTGTTTGTACATTAACTATTTGTAACTATTTGGACATGGTTGTCCACGTTCAGGTAGTGCCACAGGCATGAAAAGGAAACAAAGAACTTTTCCAGTTATCAAATACACTCAGATCACCTCTCCCTTCTCACCTGGAACCTTAGGACACTCATCAGCCTCTCAAGATCTCTTGAGAAACCTGAAGTAGATTCCTTGGAGCGTTTCACTTAAGATCAAGCACAGCAGAAGATCTAGTGCTGTCTGCAAGGCAGCTCCAGCTCCCTGATTGTCTTCCCAGTCTTGGACACAGATCTGAGCAACATGACAGCTGCTGCGACCTGTGTCATCTGTCAGTGGCCCCTGAGAGCTTGTTTACTCTGGAGAGTTTTTCATTGGATTATAATTACACCACTGAAATTACGTGAGTGGGAAAACTTTGCATGTGTGGAGCAGGGCTCATTCAGGTACAGAACTTTGTCAGTTTTAATACCAGTGTGCTCATGTTGTCAGTAAAGCCTTTCACTCCTGACAAGCCACCACAGCAGGCCATGCCTCAGCTGTGGGTTGCCAGCAGGTGTAAAGTTCCAGTTTGTGCCTCTGCCCCTGGTCCTGGCAGGCTGCAAGAGGAGCCAGCTGCCCAAGGCTGGGAGTGAACAGCTCTGAAACGTGCACAACTTGCCAATCACTCCTCACACTGACTGTTTGGCAAGGAGAGAAGTGGTCTGAGGAGGTTACTCCAGGTTTTTAGTGCTCCCTTCAGCCAAATGATCATGTGTTCCTTTTTCCCTTCAGGAATCCTGCCTTGTCAGGGGCTCCTTTCTCAAGGTGTTGAGCCCCACTGTGAGGCCTGGGTGCTCTCTGTCCCCAGTGCCAGTGGCCACGGAGAACACTCATCATCCTTGGGAATGCCCAACACATTTCAGAAGTGGCAAGCACCTTCCAGCACTGGATCTGGCAGAAATGGCACCAGAGCAGACGAATGTTTTGCATTTGGACCAGACTGTGCTTTTGAAGGACATGAGGAAGTTCATTATGCTGGATATGAGCCTGCTCCTGCTTTGACTGAAGTGAGTAGTATTTTATTTTTGTGCTTTGATGTAGAGAGGAGCAGGACTGGACCTGCTGTGAGAGTGATTGATTTTCATCGGGTTGTGAGTGGTGAGCGGAAAGCAGGGCAGGTTGACTGCTGCACAGCATCAGTCAGCTGCAAACCCTGCATCACCATCTTCTTCACACCTCCCTCCACCCACCTCCATCAAACAGCTCCTCTTCATTAAAGCAGTGCCCCTGCCTCTGTGCTTGCTTTAGAAGTGTTATGACACTGCTGTGAAGCACAGAATTCCCTAAAGCCTCAGAGAGAAAAGATAAATGAGGCATCCTGAGCAATTGACTAAAGACACAAAAAAGGAAGAACACGATGCTGATTTCAGCAAATATCTCTGCTTCCACAACACTTACTCACTGTTTGACTACTCCATAAACTCGTTATATAAGGAAACATCTCAAGAATAGCCATGAAGATGACGAAGAAACAAGTGAGCCATGTTTTCCTCTGCTCCTGGTAGGACCAACGTTGAATTTGGCCACAGCCAAAATGGCTTGATACAGTTTGAAATGTACACGAGCATGAACAATAACTGAATCTCACCTCTGATAAAATTCAGCGTTTGAGTTATTTTAAATGTTCTTCTATCATGTTCATGTTGGTCAAATTTAACTGAATGGATTATGTCTGGAGAATGTACATAGATAAATATGCTAATAATAAATACATTGATTGATTAGCTACCATCAACAGGGAGCCAGCAGCACAGCCTACGATGAACTCTGGACTAAAAGAGGTTACTAATATAGTGGAAAGTTGTGCTTTGTTCCTTCAAAAGTCTAGGTAACAAACCTGGGATACATCCCTCTCCTGGCTCTCTCACTGATTTATTTTCACACCCTTGGAATCAATTTGTTAGTGTAGCTCAAGGGAATAGTGAAAAAAAGGAAAGAAAAAGAGTTGTGCTTTCTATTCTAGCAGCTAGAATGGGGGTGGATGGGTGGGTGAAAGGGAAACGTATGTTTCAATCTGATGAAGAAGCACATGCTCTGCTCCAGTTTGATGGCGCAGGGTTGTTGACATTTTCTCAAGCAATAAATGAGAAATGTCACATAATTCATCGTTCCTGGATTTGGTCCTTCTTATGCAGTCTGGCTGCCTCTTTCACTAGTCCTTCAGCTACAGCTCAGACTTTGCTCAGGTGTTTTGGCCACAGCCTGGACCTGTCTTCCTGCAGAAGCTGCAGACTCTGTAGGCCAGAACAGCATAAAGAGGGATGTTTGGTTTTAAGCCCTGTAAGACTTGTAGTTAGTTCTTTCTCTTTCCAATTCCCATGGTTTCTGCTTGGGGAGAGCACCCAGGCTCAGAGGTTTGGGCAGGACTCACCATCCAACACCATCTGATGGACTACCTACTACAGAGCCTGAAGGCTTAAACTGCCTAGAGATGGTTACAGGGATTTCATAACCAACCCAACTTCCAGAGCTACTTACAAGCACAAAACCTCACTTAAAATAAAAGAAATTAAAGGTTTTATATTAAGTTTCCAATTAACTTTGACTTGCTGGGAGAAAAACAAAGCAAAAGAGAGTATCTGGCAAGTTAAACTCTCTCATTTCTCAAGCATGAGGTCTTGAAATATTTTATTTCACTTACTTTCAGCTCTAAGAAACAAGAGTGAATGCCATGGCAGAGGCCTAGATTTAAGAAATGTCAAGAAAAAAGGAGAAGCTGTTGTAGAAAAACTTGTATTGTCACTGTTGTAATATGGCACTGTAGCTGCAATCTGGTAATGAGCAATAAAACTGAGATGAGTTTGCTTTGAAGAGCACTTAGGTTATGGAATAAAATCACATGCATCAAAATTATGGCATAGCCTCCTGTATTGCATAATGTATTGCATAAGAGAAAATAGAGAATAGCTGCTTCCCATTAGGACTTTGTCACATGGACAGGTCATGGATGCCAGCAGCGGATGAAATTTCACCGGAGAAAGCAAATACGAAAAAAAATTTGATTCAGTCAACTTCCAAAATCACACTTCATTCAAAGTAATTTTTTAAACTATTATTGTTCCAACCAAGCTGTTTGTAACTATAAAAGGCTTGACAGAAGGATATTTTTGCAATGTCAAGTGTAAGCCCTTCGGATCCAATCAAAAGATAGTTTAAGTCTCTTTGCCTGTAATTTCTCAAGTGTAGTCAGGCTCCTTCTTTCCGTGGATTTTTCTTACAGCAAAAGGCAAAAGAAATATTTTTAATTGGTTGAGGAGCTCTGGCACCGAAACTATTTTAATTAATTGTTTCTAAACATAGAATGCATATAGAATTTACTTCGGGCTTATTAAATCTTGCTGCAATACTGAAATTTTCCATTTAGCCTAAACAGAGTTTTACAGATTAAAAGAAATAAAACTGAAGGGAAAGCAAGCCCACACTCTTTATTACATTCATCTTTTTTTAGAATGACAAAATTAAATCAACACCCACATAAAATATAATTGCCAATATCATACCACTTCTTTTTTCAGAGCCAAAGAAGACAAAAATCCATCATTCCCACCTCCGGGTCAGCTGCTCGGCTCTTTTTTCCTGCCAAGATGATTGCTCTGCCTGCCTCTGCCCAGAAGAGGAGCCCGTGAGGGGAGCCGCGTGTCCGGGACCTCGCACCGGGGACCAGCGGCCCTGCATTTCAGGAGTGCCCAGGAATGTGCTGGATCAGCCACCGGGGAGGTGCCTTTTTACATAATTACCTCAATTTTTTAGTGGAAGACCGCCTCGGGCCCCCTGTGGCTGTGCTGCCGTCTCTTTTGCAAAGCTTTTGCTTAATTAACCGAGGGAAAATATATTTAAGAAGGAAGGGTGAAAGGCGGTTGGGTGAGAAGGGCTCCATGCGAGGTCTCTGTGAGCTGCATGGCTTTAGGGGCACGCCAATGGAGCTGCAGCAGGCATGGAATGGAGCAGGGCTTGCTGTCCACTGCTGCTGGCTGCCCACCCCTGAGT
>VYZR01126401.1:6720-19310 GCA_013400675.1 Oxylabes madagascariensis
GAATCCTGTCTCTGCACCCTTAATAGAAAAAAAATTAAAACAGTACCTACATGGGGAATAGAGAAATTGCAAAGATTTGAAAACAGAAACTATAAAGGTTAGACATACCTCATCAATTTGTGACTGGATAGATTTTTCTTCATTCTCCAAAGACTCCACTTTCTCCTGAATTTCAGCCACCTGAAAATTATTAGTTGTCATACAGCTTCTTTCACATATTTGACTGACAATGTCTAAGCAATTAATAAAATCATTTTTATTTTCAAACTGAGAAAGTTCTACTCCTGAATCAGTAAAAATGTGTGTAAAACCTGCTTTTCTTTGAGTATTTTCTTTTATCATTTTTCTAATGTTACAGAGAAGACAAAATGGAAAATGCAGTTTTTATTTCAGAACACACAAAGAAAATAGTTCGTCTTCTCTGCAGAGATCTTTTTCTGTGAGAATTTTTTTAAATGAATAGAAACAGAGACAGGATTCTATTTATTCTTACCAAGGTATCATTTTCCAACTGCTTAGATTTTTCTTCTTCCAGTTCTTTTTCTAGAGTCTCTACTTCCTCATTAAGTTTCAAGTTTGACTTGTTCAGTTTTTCATGCATTTCCTAAATCAAGTTGGTTTGTGAGTTAACAAAATATTTGATATTAATTACATATGAAGACAACAAGTATATTTTAAATATGACAGCAAAGTATTTTTCACTCAAATACTCTAGAGACTCCTGCATGAACAAAAGCTGTAAGAATTAGCTCTACAGGACCTGAGGTGCAAAATGATATAAAACTACTTGCTTTTTTACATTAATTTTATAGACCCTATTAGGTATTTGATTCACTTATCCAGAACTCTTTTACAAATATACTCTCAGTTTGGGGGATATAATGTAGGGGTAATTTTTCTTTAAAACTGTGCATCTGTAGCCTATGGAAAGTATTTGAATTAGATCAGACGTGAGAAAAAAATACTTCATGCACTACCCTCTCTCCTAGAAATGGAAACAATTTACTTCTTAAAATTAAATATTGTCCAATATGCCATTTGTTCTAGTATCACTCATTCTCAATGCAATTGTTAAAAAAAGCTTCTCTGAATTTAAATGCTTTCATTTTAACTCATTTTCAGTAACCCAATTAAAATAATTGAGTTGGAGTTTTTGGGTTTGTCTGACTTTTTTTGCCGTTGTTTTTATTTAGTTTGTTTAGGTGTTTTTTACTATGGGCCACATTTCCCTAAAATATTGCCTTATATTGTAGAAATAACAATTTTCTTTAATCTTTTTACCTCAAAAAAAGATGTGTCTGTTGATTCTTTCATAGTGTTACCATCCTTCAGAGACAATTGTAAATCTTCAAACTGAAAAGGAATTACTTTATGTCAGAATATAGGTAAATAATTGATTAAATACTAGCATTCATTTATGATGCTCTAGTCTGAAACACAGACATCATCTAAATATTTACAAATGCACCTTGCTGGAAACCAGGAAAGCCTTAACCCTACTAGACTATCCCAGTGATGTAAACAAAAAGAAGACATTTTGACGTTGCTTCCAGTGAAATATATTGTATTGAGAGTTTAAAGGCATACCTTGCTAACACCTTAATAGCTCTTAAAGGCACTGACAGGAAAAAGCATTTGAAGAATCCCTTTGAAAGCTTTAAAGCATCTTTCTTCTAGAAAAGTTAATATTTTACTTGATTGAACCCATTTCTACGACACATCTGAAAGCAATAAATGAGCACTATTACCTCTTTTTTGCAGAGGCTGAGTTTTTCAAGAATTTTGCATTTTTCTTCAACTAGTTCAGCAATTTTATTGGCAAGCTGTTTTTCCCTTCCTAAAAAGTGAAAGACAAGGAAATGTTGCATCATCCAAATAATTAAAGGTGGAAAAAGAAAGAATAAAGTCATACTCCAAAGAAATATGAAAAATGAAGTATCAAAAATAAGCTTACCTACATAAAGTCGACTTCTAACCTGAAAAAAAAGAGGATAAATACTGAAAATGTCTGATCAATTACTCTCGCATAGTACCTGAAAATTAATCTTTTAAGCTGCGATTCCATGCCAAGTTTAATCATGGAACTTAAAAAAGGAATATAAATATGGGCTTCTATTAAAAACAGGCAATCATATCCTCTGCTCTTAGCCCCTCCATGTCTGTGTGTTTGCCCCATCCTTCTCCCACTCTTATCAGACAAAAGAGGGGAAAGGAGATTATTTTTCACTTTAATAACACACCTCTGTATCTTCATCACACAACCACAACTGCCTACACAACGCCCTGCAGTGGACGCACACAGTCAGAAGAGCAGGAAAGGGGAGGGAGGGGGAAGCACCACACATGAGCTCAGATTTCCTAGTGGAAAAGCTCTCCCACACATTACAACACACAACAGTTAAAGCTGCAGTAAGGTACTGCATCTTGGGCAGTACGATGGGCATCCTTCAAGTGCCAAGTGAGCAGCTGCCACGTGGGGTCTGGTGCCCTAGAATTAAAAACTAACAAACTGCAGGGCAAAATCTGTCACAAATGGCCTGCATGAGAGACGCAGAATTGGTTGAACCCACAAAACTGTTACAACACAGCATTTCTCTCACGGCTGGGCCTGGGTCATGTGCCTAATGTAACAATGGGCCCCTCAGATCTTCCCTGTTTCCTCCTCATTTAAAGCCAAGGAGTTCAAATAATGAAAAAAGGGTAAGAAAGTTGTAGGTATACTTTTATTCTATCACCCCCAATGGATATGTAGTTACTCCATTACTTCTCAGTAAACATCAATTCTTCAAGGAGCAGTCAGTGCAGTTCTAAGTATGGATGACTGAAAAAGCTATCAGTAACTCCTGTAAAATCTCATGCCTTAAGTGACATGTGCAGGAGGAAAACAATACCAGGTTAGCTGCTTGCACGATTTCGCTTCAAACGCCTTTTGTATCACCTAGAGGGATGCCTCTAGAGAACAAAAGGTATGACCAAATTATAGTTACATTAACTTACACAAACACAGATCTCCTTATAGACAAGGTTAGTTGATGTTAAACCCTAAAAATGCAGTTGCTCATATCTAAAAAACTAAACAGCTATGCAACCAGTCTTAAAACATGAGTATCATTACACCTACTATGAAAATCACATTGTCTGTATGAGAGCATGTGAAAAATGGGAAGAAATTTAGAATACTGAATTACAGATACTGACCCCATTTCCGTAGCAGGGAAAGTATGGTAGACAACCTTTATTACTCAGATCTTTACTTACTCTCAAGAGAAGACAGACATTACCTCAAAAATATAATCTGATTTGTTCATTAAAAGGTTTCAGTACTGCAATTCTGAAAGATATCACATTAGTGCTGACAAAGAGCATGCAATTAAATTGGTTCAGTGTTGCAACAAACAGAATCCAGGCATCACAGTTTTAAAATGCCTCCCTTGACAGGAAACCACGTGGATTGCTTTTGCTTACAATTATCTTGAAAGACTTGAGCTGCTCTGGCTATGGCCAGGCTAGTCACAGAGATATCAATACACACAGCAATACATACACCCTAGGGAAGACATCTGTATCCTGTGAAAATAATTTAAGGGCTGACTTTGAAAATCCAGTGTAGAAATTAAAAAGGAAAAAAGAAGCCTTACTACAGCAAGTTTCACTGCATTTCCTCTTACAACAGTCACTCTCTACATGTCCAAACACTTATTATCTTGACAAAACAGACTTTTCAATTTCTCTTTTACAGAGATTCTAAATTCAATCACAATAGATTTAAAACTCTGAAGCATATCTTGCAAAACAGGAAGGATAACAACTTTGATGCAAACTATTAACGCACTTTACATATCTGCAAGTAACTTGAATACTTCCTGTGCTGGTTTTGTCTGGGATGGAGTTAATTTTCTTCACAGTGGCCAGTATGGAGCTACATTTTGGATTTGTGCTGAAAAGCAGTGATTACACATAGATGTTTTAGTTATTGCTGAGCAGTGTTCACACAGAGTCAAGACCTGTTCTGCTTCTCACCTCACCCACAAGGAGGCTGCAGGTTCACAAGAAGGGAGGGGACACAGGACAGCTGACCTCGACTGAGCAGAGGGATAACCATGCTGACATCACGCTCAGCACATAAAGCTGAGGGGAAGGAGCAGGAAAGGGGGGTGTTCAGAGTGATGGAATTTGTCTTCTAGAGTAACTGCTAAACGTGATGGAGCCCTGCTTTCTTGGAGACAGCTGAACACCTGCCTGCCCACGGGAAGCAGTGGATCAATTCCCCGTTTTGCTTTGTTGCATGCACCGCTTTTGCTTTCCCCATTAAACTGTGTTCATCTCAACCCATGAGTTTTCTAGCTTTTAGTCCTCCCTCATTCCAACATGACACAGGGAGCGAGAGAGTGGCTGTGTGGTGCTTAGTTGCTGTCTGGGGTTAAACCACAACACTTACTGATTGATAACTTCTGTACAGGAACAAGAGAATTGTCAAGGCTCCAACAATGCCAGCACAAATCACTATTTCCCATGGGAAACCATATAGATCAGGGCCAGGTCTCATATCTTCAGGCAGTGAAGCCACAGTCTGAAAAGTAAAGTAAAAAGCTTCAGCTAAAGGAAAAGAGGTTAATATTATACACAGAAACAGATTTTTTTCCAAAACTCTGAGAAAATGGTTAACAGAAGCATTTTGTTTTTAAATAATAGATTTACCAAGTGAAGAAAAAAAAAGAAAGAAGTTCCAACAAGATACTAAAATCAACAGATAAAGCTCTGAAACCTTTTCTTTCTGATACTATCAATTATCACAGAGTGATCTGGGTTGAAAGGGACCTAAAAGATCAACTAGTTTCAGCCCCGCTGCCCTTGGCAAGAACACTTTCCACTGGACCTACTTCCCCAAAGCCCCATCCAGCCTGCGCTTGAACACTTCCAGAGATGGGGCACCCACAGCTTCTCTCAACAACTTGCTCCAATGCCTCATCACCCAAGCAAGTAAAGTAAAGAATTTCATTCCCTTATCTAACCTAAATGTACCCTCTCCAGTTTAAAGCCATTCCCTCTTATCCTATCACTACATGCCCTTGTAAAAAGTGCCTCTCCAGCCTTTTTGTTGGCCTCTTTAGGTACTAAGAATTTACTTTGGAAAATTCTCCTTTGAGCTGTCTTACACATTTCACTGCTGGAAGAATCAATAGCAGTAAGCACTTTTTGATTATCTGGTAGGAAGCCTGTGTGGTAGAAAAACCTGTTCAACCAACCTCATGCTAAAATAGCATACTGAACGCACCAGTGATGTAACGCATTTTAAACACTTCGATACACTCACACTTCATAGGTAAACAGATCTATTTGCTCAAAGATACGACATGCTCCATGTAAATCAAATTCACTACATGTGACCCGTGCTTAAGAACACGGTACCGTGCAGTTAAGTCTTAATTCCGATTTCCCCCCTGCGCGAGCCCCTCAGCAGCAGCGCTGCACAAGAACCCGGCCGTGGCGGGGGCTGTGCCGAGCCCCGCGTCACTCCGTCACTCACCCAGCGCAGCCCTTCCCAGGCCGGCCCGCAGTAGCGCCGGGCGCTGTCCCGCAGCGCCGGCCACAGCCCGGCCGTGCCGGTGCCGGTGCCGGCCGCGGGCCCCCCGCGCCCGCCCNGCCCCCATGTGCGCCCGGGCGGCAGCGGCTGGCACGGAAATAAAACTCGGCTCAGGGAGCCAGGCCTGGCTCCCGGCGGCCGCGCGTGTCCCGGCCCGGGCGGCGGGGCCGGCGGGGCGGGCCGCAGGTGGGTCCCGGGGGCGCAGGGCAGGCCGGGCCCGAGCTCTGCCGAGTGCCTGTGCCGAAAGCTCTGCTGCCGGGCTGCTGATACCAGATGTAAGGGAAAATGCAATGCCACATTGATGACTCTTCCTCGTCTCATTCACTAAGGTTAATGCTAATTTGGTTTGATTTTTTTTAACATCTGCTAATGACTTTCACAACGCAAGCTGAGTGACTTGCCTGCAAAGCACCTAAGGAACCAGGATAGGTGGAATGTGGAAGTGCCTTTTTAAGCTTTTTTAGCCGTATCAAACAGTACGAGAACGAGTTTGGCCGTAGCAGTGAACTGTCAGTGAGTCGCAGTCAGTTGCGAGGGACAAAGCCCTTCAGTTTTCGTCGTCCTAAACTACAATTTAACCGTATTCTATGTATGTACACTGGAAATCAGGAATAAATTTGTGTGGTTCTTAAACTTCATTTACCCAGTGTAAACAAAGTTCAACCAAAGCACCGAAGTGAAGTTTACCATATGGCACTTTACCTCTCACTACTCTTTTATTTAGAAGAGACAGTGCAGCAACACCTACCTTTTCTCACGGTGCTCTGGCAGCGTTGTTTCTTGTGCAGTTGTGCCCTTTAAAGTTCACCTTCACTCTGCACTACGTTTTGATGTTTAAGACACTCCCATAGCAATAATAACCCCGTTTCCTATTTTATATATTTGCATAGAAAAATATCTTTAATGCAATTATGAACGAGGGGAGGATTTGTGAATCAAGGCTTTGAAGATAGTCTTTAAAAACAAGGGAACTTGTCTTGGTATTTTACTCATCATAACCCAAGTTTTTTAAGTCCAAGCAAATTTAATGAGTACTGTTCTGAGAGCTAGAGAGAGCTATTAGTTTCATTAAAAACAAATAAACAAACAAACAAACCCAAAAAACAAACAAACCAAAAAACAAAAAAAAAAAAATACCCCAACCAAACCCAAAACCAAACAAAAAATTAAAAACACCACTCTGGTGTTTCCTGGCTGTTAAAAAAACCCACAAAACAAAACGCCAAATCCTCAGGCTGAGTTCATCAGATTCTGCACTGCAAAGAGGCAGATGATGAGCAGCTGACCTAAAACTTTCTTGTGCTCTGTCTATGTCATTTGGCATCAGATAACTCTGGAAGCAGGCAACTGCAGAGGGTTTATTTAAAAGGTGTTTTTTTTTTTTGTTTTTTTTTTTTTTTTTTTTTTTTTTTTTTTTTTTTTTTTTTTTTTTTTTTNTTTTTTTTGGTTTGGTTTGGTTTGGTTTGGTTTGGTTTTTTTTTTTTTTTTTTTTTGTTTTGTTTTGGTTTTTTGTTTTGGTTTTTTTTTTTTGGTTTTTAGGCATTTCATTGCAGAACATAACTTGTAGCTGGCTTCAACTGGCACTAATGTAATGTTATATAATGGAAAGAATTCTTACCATTTTGATGATAATCACCACTGCTGATGATGCAGATTTTATTGTTTCTCTGATCTCAAGAGCATTCAAGCACAGAAATATCTGATGTATCCAGCCTCCTTCTGGTTTGATCATAAGGAATAAAACAAAAGGTTTTACTTTACTATTGTCAATTTAATAGAATTCCAGCTGGTTTTCTTGTTATTTGTTTTGCTTTTTTTTTAAGACTGCAAATTTATTTTCCTTAAAATTAAGAAACTTAGCACTTACCATTACTTGGAACATAGTTCTGGATGGCATCAGAGGAAGACTTTTTGACATCAGCTTCAGAGTCAGGTCCTGAACTGTCCATTTTTGTTTCAGAATTTACTGAAGCAATGACTGTTGCTTTTGAATCTTGGTCACTGTCATGATCACTGTCTACAGCTACATACATTTCATGCTCCTTCTCTGGTGTTTCTTCTAGTAGCTTTCTTCTGCCTACTCCTACACATAATTTTGAAGGGAAATCATGGTTATTTTTAGAGACTTCAGCTTACTCCTATAAGATATTAACCTCTACAGAGATTTCAATTTTTTATTTTCGTCAACTTAAAGCCCAACACTAGAGTATAACGGTAAGATTTATGATTTAATAAACACTATACAAATAATGATCACAGAATTTGAAGAACAGACCTTTAAGCAAAACTTCTGTTGTAGTAATTAAAAATCAGCGTTCAGGAAAAAAGATGTTTGGTTTTAATCGTTTGTAGATTCCCTGGTCAGGATAAGTAGGTCTGTTTCTTATATCCAAATACAAGTGGGGTAAGCTTTAGAGGGAGAACAGTTAAAAATGCCATGTAGGATTAAGGCTTAACAAATTCCCACAATATATCAAGCTTCCCTGCAAAATACAAGAAACCACAGGCATGTCCATGCAGAGGTATGACTGAAGGCACCTGGCTGCCTCAGTTTTAGTGACTTGGAGTAAATTTCCTGAAATTAATAAAATACTGCTTGCAAAAAAACCCACACCGTGCTTACAAAGAAAAAAAAATTACTAATTGTTTCATTAATCATATGCTTCAAGACAGTACTGGCCAAAGATACACGTCAGAAGTAGTCCAGTAGTTCAAGATGAGTAATTTGCTCTTAAACTGTTACCATTATATTAACTCATATTTTCAGATCCTTGAAATATCATAAATCAGTCATTAACTGTTATGAGTTAGGCTCACTACCTCTTCATTTTAAAACACCGGAAGGAGACAGTGTTGTATCTGTTGTGGATTTTTTTCTGCCAACAAAGGATATTTTGTTCTTGCTAAATCTCTGTTAGTGAAACATTACTCTAGTAACTTTAGCTGCAGTTTGGGCAGCACACTTAATTGTTATAGCAGACAAAAGCTCGGGCAGCTCTAGAAGAACATTCCTTTTTTTCTGTATATTTTCCTTGCTCAATGTCCAAATTGTGCCCCTTTTGTGCAGACACAATGACCTGTTCCCTCCACATAGCATTATCTTTAGTTGAGTAAGCTGTGATTTCACGATGAATCTTTTCAAATTGCTGGTGCTGCTGCAGCAGTTTTCTTCCATCACAGAGATACTCTAAGGGTTCCTTAACATCTTGTTTTAATTTAAATAAAATTGTTGAAATGTGATTTATGGATTTGGCAAATCTGTTTATCATACAATATTTGCCTAGTTTTGTTTTTTTCTGCACCTTCTCTGTATTTAATAGTACCTTACATTGTTCAGATTTCTTTCAACTCCCTCTCATTCTTCTGGGCAGTATTCAAGTGTACCAGTCCTAAAGTCACTTATATTTTCATTTGGATTTTTTGACTGAACATATATGCTTAGACTTTTTTTGACAGGCTTAATTGTTAGTTTTACTAAATATATTTGCAAAGAACCCTGATGGTCTGGTAAAAATACTACTGAAATCCTTTTTATTAGAATATAATTGCTATGATTTGTATTTCTGGATTTTGACTCTTATTTTCAGAATTGTTCTTTTTTTCTTCTCCTAACTAGTTTTAGTAGCAGCAATTTTTTGTTCAGCATTATTCATCCTTTCCGTTACAACAGTACCTTCTTTTTCAACATCTGCTCTATCAGCCAGGTTTATGAGTAATCCCAGGTTGCCAGGATTTAGTTAATCCAGTTTTTTTAATAGCAGGCTGGCTTTCTAGTTAAATGGCTTTAGAAGACACTAGCTATGTTTTTTTTTCTTTAAAAATGTCCTCTATTTTAGAGAGCTCAAAGGGTAGAAGTTTACACTTGGTCAGACTCATATCACATGACTGTTGCTTTTATTCTCAGTAAATTTTCTTTATAAATACTTTTTTGGACATGAATTCACCTGAAGACTGATATTAATTTGTCTTTTAAAGTAGTATGCCTTGCAAAACTCAGATTAATTTTCTGTGCTTTTGTATCTTGCTCTGTCATGGTGGTTTGAATTGATAGGCCTAAATCTGAGGATGCAGATTAATATTTTGTTTTACTATATCACAGGTGATTTTTAGATTTCTTTCTGAGATCTAGATTAAGACTGTCCATTCCATGGTACCAGAAGCTGATGCTGGGAACATGAATCTTCCCATTTTAGTTCTCCTCCACCTTTCTGGTGACGTTGCACATTTATAGGAATTTGTTCAGTTTATTGCTTCTCTCTGACAAGCTTTAAGCAAGAGCATCAAGAGTTGTCCAATCTTCTGCTCATTTGGTAGATTTTGTTGAAGTTTTTTCTCCGCTGCCCTGTTTGTTACTTTGCACTGCCAGCTGACAAGGAAAGATCATTCTCTTTGGAGGTATTTGCATTACTGTTTCCTGATACGCTGTGTTTTACCTCCTGATTTGAAGTGCCTTCAGTTTCTTTTCCCTGTGGTATTTTATCAAGGCTTACCAAGGTCTTTCTTCATCATGGAAGCTTAGTTCTCAGCTAGCAGTTTTTACCTTCCATTCTGAAACTCCACATTCTTCTAAATGAATTTTCTTTGGAAGTTTTGGTACCTGTTAAACTGAGGCAATTCGATGAGAGGTGAGGAGAGAAAGGTTGGTCTGGAGTCAGTTCTTGTGACTCCCCAGATTCTTGATGATGTTCATCATTAAAAATGTCCTGACTGAAATTTTTGATGTTGTTTTCATAAAAACCTTGTGAGACACTTATATTCTCTGATTTGTGAATGTCATCTTTTACAGTACTATCCATTTTGAAACAGCTTTTGGATGCAGAATTTTTTTCTGCACCATAACCTTTGACTGGTTTGTCTTTCTCTGGTGTTTCCAGACTAAGCCTCGGTTCACTGTCACATGAGGTCTTCTTGATGCCCAGACGATTATTTGCAGTTCCTGGTAATTCCCCATAACACTGCACTTGCCCTTTGAGGGCAATGACTAAATCACTAAAGACAAGCAATGGCTTTGTTCTTCAGATAGTTCAGGCTTTTCTCCTATTTTTTTTTTTTTTGTGTCTGAGGGATCACAATTCAGAGGGGGTCATGAGAACAAGAAATTTAGTGCAATTGATTAATGTTCCTCTTGATTATCATGTTTCTCCATATTATAATTAATAAAACTATTATAGATATTTGTATACCAACCTGATTGGTCATGTCTGCTTTCTGACTCCTGATTTTTCTTTTCAGCTTCAGTGTTTCTCAGCAGTTGGCTTTCTGGTACCAAGTCTTCTTCTGAACTGTAAGGTTCAATTGGCTTCTCTTTGTCACATGTTAGTGTATCAGAAGATGATTCTGTGCTACTTGAGGTGGTTTTGGTGCCATTAAGAGTATGTGCACTTGCTGGTATCTCCCCAGGATTTGGTCTGTTACTGTTTGAATCTATTATTTCTTGTCCATAATTCTCACCTTCTTCATCTGTCACTGCATTAGCTGTTTCCTTTGATTCTTTCATATGTAATTCTTTCTGGTCTGAAGTCTGCTCTTCCTCATTCTTATTTGCTTGATCCATTGTTTCTCTCCTCTGGTCCTCTGCAGTAATTGTAGCTTCCTCAGCATGGCCAAAATTAAGAACATCACTTAAACCCAAATTAAACCAATTTGATTCGGATTCTTGGCTTTCACTCTTTTGTTCTTCTGACAATATCTCGGTGACTGTTGTTTCATGTTCAGTACTAGAATGCTCAGGCACACCAGGGACAACATGGTTTTGTGGATCCTTTTTTTCTGATGCCAAATCAACATCTTCATTCTCTTCACCAAAATACAGAAAGCTTGTCAGTCCACCTTGAAACCAACCAGATGCAGGGGGTTCTTGTTCCTCCTTATTATTTGTCTCCTGTAAATCATTTTCAGCTGCTACCTCTATTTTCCTGCCTTGGTATTTATTTGCTTCTGAAGATTCAGTAACAACTTTTAAGGGCTCTTCATAATTTTCACTTTCTGTACTGAACCATCCTGAAATCCAGCTAGACTGAGTTTGAACAGGTTCTACTGGGAGACTGTTTTGCATTTGTGGCTCTTCGGTATCATCTTTTCTAACCAATTTTTTGTTTACAGACTCCTGAATGCGAGATTCCTCGGAGTCATTTTCAGAAACCGATGCAGTTCTTTCTTCATTTTCTATGGGGTCTCTTGTATATTTTAAGAGTTCATTTTCATGCTGCTTTGATTCGGCATCGGACAATGAATATTCTTTGTTGTGATCATATAATGCATTATCTTCATTTTCAAAAGTGTACTTATCTTCATGAAGACAAAGGAAATCAGTTTCCTAAAAGAATAATATTAACTTTTAAAATGTTCTGGTGTGTAATTTTCTATATCACCGTCTAGTGCAGCAAAATATATCATCGTTCTTTCTGTTATAACTTCACACAAAGAACTGTAATTGCTTATATTATTCCTAAAGGTTCTATATTTTTAATTATACAGAAATTATTTTAGAGAACAATAAAGACGCAAATGGAACAATTATAAATACATGTTTTGAATAGTCTGAAATAAAATATCTATCAACAGTTGAATTTCTAACTGGATATTAGATTTTGAATTGTTGTAAACGACATTGGAAAATCTGCTNAGACTAGCTGCAGCTCAAAAGAAAATTACAATGAAGATGGCAACACCTCAGAAAATAAAATAATGATAGGGCCCAGAAGAATCAAGTCCCTCTGACCAAGAAACCACTGCTGTCTTTACATCAAACCATTGCAGGTAGCCTTTAATGGAAGGATACATCTTGGAAAGCAAGGAATAGTGAGGTACCTGCAAAGATGCTCTTGGATAAAAAAGAAAGGAAGACAGAATTTCACTGTTAAGCAATAAATGTGACAGATTATTTACAGGAAAAAGCAACACCCAAAAATGTACTAATGTCTTGTAGTTTTGAAGCACTTACGCAGTTTTATTAGCAGCAAAACTTGATTTGGATCAACACATCCATTCCTTCTTAAATGACTGT
>VYZR01126404.1:10599-41604 GCA_013400675.1 Oxylabes madagascariensis
TAAAACTTGGGTACAGTGGACACAGCCAGAGCTAATTACCTGCATTTACTTTTCACCTCTCAAATTCTGAAGCAGAAAAGTAGGAATTTAGGTGGGCTCTTTCTCAACACCCCTAAGGGAGTACAACACCCAGATCTCCATTTCTGAATAGATCTCCCTGGCTAGAGAGAATTGCTGTCTGATATTCCTGAGCAGTGGCTGAAGCCTGGCACATCAACATATCAGTTTAAAAGTATTTCAAGGCCTACTTTCTCTAAGGCTTTTAGGGGATTGTTACTGAAAAAAAATCCTTTGCCAGGTTAAATATTTGTGTTTGGCTTTGTGAGGCCAGAGATCCAATTTGCTAGTGTTTTATACTGATCCAACTCCCATAACCAGAGATTAGATTGGGACTCTCTCACAGAAATATCACAAAAATTTTTCTGGTGTTGTTTTCTTCTGTTATCTTTGAGGATCCCTTTTCCCACACAAAAGAAAGCTACCAAAAGAAAAAACAGACCCATCAAAAAAACCCCAACCACTTGAATTTGCTGTGCTTGAATAATTCCTATAGAATGAGCATCCATCAGAGAGCTCTGATGGGACTGGCAACAGTCACTGCTCTCCGCCCACTGGGAAGTTAATGCCAGATGAAAACTTCTCTTTATCCAAAACTCAGATGTTCAGTTAAATCATTACATATGTACTTTATATTACCTATTACACACGACACAAAATATTTGCCTGATTTTAATTAGACCTGTGTTATTTGACCATCGGGGGAAACCAGAATGAGATCAGAGGACAAAAAAAGAACAGGTAGCATTTAAGCAATATCAGAGTGTGGCTGTGCTGTGGCTGCAGTGTCTGTCACAGTGGCAGTGTAAAGGTCCACCCATAATATCTTCCAGCCATTTTTACATTAAATTTACTTGTTGTAAAGAAGCAACAGTTTCAAAAAAAAAACAAACCTACCAAACTGCTTTTAAAATGGAGCTGTGTAGCAGCAGCCCTCTTGTTAGANCTGGACATGCCCAAGAAAGATATATTGATAACCCAACCTTATGACAGCACATCCCACAGTTTGAGGAGGTCTCAAAGCCTGGCTTTGCCAAAATCAATGGGCTTGCCAAACTGCAGCAGGAAAAAATTTGCCACATACTTTTTCTAATTGCCAGGTGTTCAAACCATCCAGCAGCAACTCCATTTCTGGAATCAGGCATGGATTATTGAAATTTTATTAATTTATTTTTATGTTGTGAATTAATTATTTATTCAGTATCTTCCATGAGGGAAGCATCTTTCTTTTTGCTTGTACTGCCCCAGTGCCTTGTCTTCCAAATCAGGAGAACACAGCTAGGATGAATTTATTAAACAGTAATTAATTTTCAGTTGAATTTTAGCCCATTCTGAAGTTGACAAGCACAGAGACTTTCATCCAACGATTGCCAAAGTTATCTCATCCAACAATTGCAAAATTCTGATTTTCAACTACCAGAAAAATGTGTTCCCAGATCTTCCTGTGTACTTCAGTGATTCCTCCTAGACTGGATGTAGAATGTGCTTTCTTTTTCCCCTACAGGTTACAGTCACTTTTATTCTGTTTAGAATTGGTGACATGCAATTACGTGCTAAACAATAAAGGATTATTTTTGTTAAGCTCGAGATACACAGATAATTGTTTTCCACTGATCTGTGGAAAGCTTTAATGGAAGATGAGCTGACTGGGAAGGAAGTGCATTAGGCATGAGGAGCATTAGGACTGTTGACAGCTTTTGTCTCTTCTCTCCTACTCTCTCACTCTTTTTCCATTTGCTTTAAAGCTCCTTCTGCAGAAGATCAAAGCACCAGCAGCTGAACTGATTTCAATGGGTTGGGCCACAATTTTAAAAAAAAACTGAAAACTTTACTTTGTTTGTTTGTTTGTTTCCTCTCAGAAGAGTGCCCAGCTGAAAATATATTTGACACTATTAGCAGAAATTCCTTCTGCTTTCCTAGCAAACCCACTTTAATATTTGTGAAATGGCCACCAAACACCTCATTACATAATATCCTTGATCCTATTGCAAAGTAGGTAGTCCAAAGCAGGGACTTTCCACAGGATTAAAGTAACATTGGAGACATAAGGCGATGCCTTAAGTTTTAGCTTTCATGTTTTTCAGATTCTGTGCTGCCTAGGGGTGTAGTTCTGAGCCTCACATTAAGTGTTAGTCAGCTCTCTTCACAGAGCAGGTAGACAAAACAAATCCTTTTCCATATGGAGACCAAGGACAACTGTTACAAGTTTTCACACCCAAAAGTATAAACAGTGGACTGAAGAGAAAAAACAAGAAGGATGGGACCTCATAATCTGAAGCTGTAATTGGAAAATTAAACCCCAATATGCAAATGGACCAAAATTTATAAAACTGTAAGACCTTGTGACTGGTTGTCCATTTTGTGACCATTTTGGGTCCACCTTGGGCGTAGCCCTGGCCAGGCTCTTGTACTGCCCAAGGTGTATCCTTAAAGGTCTTCTAATAAATACCTACTTTATTCTCTTAGCTCTGTCCAGTCTCTGTTCCAGGTCAGCCTTCCCAAGGCATCAAAGGACCTGGTGTCCAAATCCATCTGTAATCCTCCATCCCCAGAGCCCCTCCACCAGGAACAGCCAGACCAAACCCTAGCTCTGATTTCCTGCTTTTTTTTTTCTTCACTCCTTTTTAAGCTATAAGGCATCAGGTGATGTTTCTCATGTCTAACTTTGATGGACAAAGCCAAGCCTGGAAAGAAGCAGGACTGAGCAGAGCAGGGAAAGCACTCGGGGTCAGGACGCGTACGAGGAACAGCTGGATCGCATACGTGGGGCAGGCTAAGAGTGAGCTCATGCAGCTGAATGTGGGGGAAGGCCGCTCTGAGGCTGCCCAAAATGCCACTGCAGACAAACTCTCTCCAGTCCCAGCTGAATCACAGCTGTGTGTGTGGAGACTGTGGTGGAAATACAAGGGAATGCACCAAAATGAGTGACTTTGGTCATGAGATCACTGCAGCATCTCTGAATTCCCCCTCCAGAGCAGAACACCTTAGCACTGCATCCAGATCTATTGCACATGCAGTGAGTAAACCTCCAAGTGATTTGTCAAAGGTTTAGGGTCTACATTTGTTTATAGAAATTGGTAAATGCTGGAAAGTTGGGAAATTCTTTCCAGTCTTATCTGAAACATCATAAACCTCCTTAAAAGGTAAGTTTGGGACTACACTTTCATGATGGATTCCTGGGACTTTGAAGATCTTATTCTACTTGGAAAGGTCCAACAGCTTCAGGCCTTAATGAAACACGGCTTTTCTCACTGTATTTTCAAGTATTTTCAATAAGGTCAAGTAATTTCAAGTAATGCTGTCATGCCAGAACCTTAAATCACTGCAAATGGTCAAGAAGCAAACCCCTGCTTGTTCAGAGTGTATATACATAAAGGTATATGTACAGTTACTTGGTTTTAGGATGTGTCTGCCTATTAAGCAAAAGCAGATTTCAAAAATAAAATAATAACTTTTGGTATTCTGCTTTTAAAACATTTATCACTTCTTTTTTCCTTCAAAT
This sequence comes from Oxylabes madagascariensis, assembly GCA_013400675.1. Taxonomy (NCBI): domain Eukaryota; kingdom Metazoa; phylum Chordata; class Aves; order Passeriformes; family Timaliidae; genus Oxylabes; species Oxylabes madagascariensis. The sequence goes on from VYZR01126404.1 coordinate 14,159, forward strand.
TACCCGTTTTCTTCCAACAACATGGAATGAGCACAAAATGAATGTGCAAAACAGCACAAATTTTACCTGTAGCATAACTAAAGGTTTCTGAATTACATTCATAGCTCCACTACTGTAACTCTATTTTTATTTCACTCTTAATTTTTAAATCAGATTCTGCTCCTGGTTACCCCTGAGTATGTCTGAAATAGCACAGCCTGTGACAGAACTATAGAGGGGCAGATTTAAACCCAGAGAAGCCCACACTGTGAAAATTTGGCTGCCAGCTGAGAGATTTTGGAGCTGCCACGGAGCTGCCTGGCTTGCTGTGACACACTGACTCTATCAGGTTTCAGTTCTTCTTCTCCTCAGATTCTGCTGATACTCTCTCTGATTAAAATGCAATCAGTGCAACTGAGGTATCTGAAAAAAAAAAAACAAGGAAATCCCCTGCCCAAAAAAAAGAAATGGCAAATGTTTGGTCACGTTTAACTGGTACTGACTTAGAGGAGTCAATGAATCTCTGCAGTGTAAATGCTGTAGTGAAAGAAACGTTGTAGAGAGAAACTGAGCTTCTGCCACTTTAAATGTTGTTAATTATGAGCACAAACTTGGCTGCTGAGTGAAGATGCCATTTGGAGAAAGAGGGCTTGCAGGAGCAGCAGTGCAGCTTGTGCATGGCAGACAGACTAAAATAAGTACAAATAACCATGGCAATGCCGGCCTTCAGCACCTTCATCACAAACTATTCATCAGCACACTGCACTTAGCTGAACTAGCAGTTTTTCTTGTGGGTAGAAGACCTCTCAAAGCACAGATTAATTCTGCTGATGGACCTTTCTCACCTCTGTGAAAAAGGCATTATGTGTTTGATGGTGATGCCCAGCAAACCAGGGGAGTTTGGGATGATGCAAAATGTGCGAGTGCTTCGCTTCTCTTTTGTGGGCAGCGTACTGTGGTGGTGCTGGACGGTGCTGCCAGGCAGCCCAGCAAAGCACACCATTTTCCAGGCTAATTTCACAGGATGTCACACAACTGTAGACAAAAAAATGTTTCAGTACATCTTGCAACTGATTCTGAGCTCAGTTATCCGAGCGTCAATCAGAAATAACTCCCGTGAAGCCAATGGAGTCCCACTAATCTAAAACTAATGAGAACAGAGCCTTGAGCTGAGTTCTCCTTCTGCCTTATTTTCTGCCAATTACTGCCTTCCATTGGGGCATATTTTTCCTTATGAGGCTACAAGCCTGAGGTGGATTTCATACGCCAGCAGTGCTGGGTTTTGTCTCTGTCACTGAGAGCATCAGTGTGGCTCTGCAGCCATGGCCCCATCACTCCTGCCCACGGCACCAAGGTGCTCTCAGCCAGGGGACACCTGGAAATGGATGCTATCAGCTGGGAAGCATCTAGAAATCGATACCACCTCACACCATCCAGATAACTCAGCCTAAGAAAACCTGCAAACACATTTTCCAAAGCACTGAGGTCTGGGTAGGTAGTAGATTGTTCCCTTCACTCAGTGCCAATATCAGTTTGTCTCTCTGAAAAGGATTTTTTCACTTCTGCTAGCATTTCAAGATTACAGAAATGCAAGGCACTTTGAGATGATTTTTAGCTTGATTATCTTCCTCCTGAAAAATGCAGCCAAGTGTTCAGTGGCCTGACACGACGCCAACTGATGGAACATGGGTTAAAAAAAAAAAAAAAAAGGACATAGGAGAGGAGAAAGTCACAAAAACAAGGGAAAATGGGAAAGAAAGGGATCATCTGAACAAACTCACTGAAGTTTGCTAGTTCCTCGAGAGACAAAAACAGCTTCAGCAAATAGTATTTTGGATGGTTCAGTGCTGTTTTCTCTCACCAGCATTTTGTGGAATGACTCTAGCAGAGTTTTACTGGTCAGACTGTCAATATATACAATGCTAATACAATAATAAACACTCAGAGTCATGACTCCAGAGCCAGGCTGTTGATAGAGGAAAGCTTTGGAAACAATGGTTTACTGAGGGCAGTCCCTCTTCCCCCCCAGTCCCAGCAAGCTTATTTATTTTTTCAGGGTCTTCTTATCATGGAATATTAAAAACAACCCTTCCCCTCCAAATAAAAGAACCACCCAGCAACACAAAGAGGAGTGTTCTTGTAAAGACAATGTGCAGATAGCAAGAATAATATTGCTATTTTTTTCTGCTTTAAGGTCGAGTGTTTGCTCCCACTTAATCCATAATAAGTCTCTCTTTATTTCAATGAACTCATTTGCCGTATAAATGCCAGAAGACTCTTCCAACAGTATTTATGGAAATGAGCCGCTTTGACAATGCTCTGCTACGCTTCCTGTTATTACGAAAGCAAACTAAAGCAATAAGGTCTTGATAACTCCATACAATGGAATCACTGGATGCTGAGTTGGTTTTTTTGATTTTATAGAAAAAAAAGTTTAGCCAGGAACGACATAGCTGGTAAGACATGGAAGTGTTATGCACAAAGCTGTGGGTGCCCCATCCCTGGAAGTGCCCAAGGCCAGGCTGCATGGGGCTCTGAGCAACCTGGTCTAGTGAAAAGTGTCCCTGCCCATGGCAGGGGGTTGCAACGAGATGATCTTTAAGGTGCCTTCCAACCCAAACCATTCTGTGATTCTCTGCAGTGTCCATGTGGACAGAGCATAGGGCTCATGTGGGGCTGCACTGAGAGGGTTACATTTTAGTTTGGCTGTCCCTCCATCAGCACTTTGGTAAGTGTTACGTGTTCTCTGAAGTTTTTTCTAGATGTACAGCTTCTGGCTATAATTGATCATCCACATACAGAGCACATTAAGTGCTAAAAGAAGTGTGATATTAACATGGGGGAAAAGTCATCCCAGGCCAGGAAAGACTGAACAACAAAAGGTAGATCAATTACCCCAGTTCTATGCAGACTGTGGAACTAGGAAATGGGCCAAAATACTACCCACGTATCACTGCTTATATCCATGACTTGGAGCATAATTCTTTAATTTGAGGAGAAACCAGAAAATATCCCAAAAGGGCCCCGTAGCCTGAGTTCTTCTAGACAAAACTTGCTCTGGCAAAGGCTGCTACATCCTCCTGATGCATTACTAAGATGAGACTCAGGTGAGGAAGTTTTGGTAGTTTTTTAAGTGTCAGGAACTAGTGATTCCCTTTGCTTTGGGAACGGAGTTTTCAGCAAGAATGTAGTGCTTTTTAAGTAGGGAGAGGAGAGGAGAAGAGGAGAAGAGAAACCACAGCTGGTGTCCTCAGAGGGAAAAAACATAGTGGCAAGCCTGCCATGGGGAACTCCTTAAAAGGGTCTTTTATGTGGTTCTGCATCAGACAAACTCATTTACTGAGCTATTTCAGCATTTTTGGTTAGTGGGTGACCAGGTCATTATGGTGTAAAACATAGCTTATATATACTTTTCTCTTTGTTCTTTGTTCTTGATCCCAAATCCCCACGTGCCCTGGGGAAAGCTAATTAGATGTATTAATGAAAGTTACTGCAGTATTTTTGTGCAGAACATGAAGAGGGGAAAGTTTCAGTGCTATAAGCTGCATTCTACTGCTCAACCCAATATCACTTGTCACATGCTTCCACTTCAGCCTATGAACTTTTGTAGGTTCTCTTATCCCAGGGAGGATGTCTCAGCACCTATGTTCACCTACAAACACCATCATGGGAATGCATCTCTCTTTTCTGTGCCCAGGAGCCTGGGTTTGTGATGGGGGTTAGAGCGGCCGCCCACTGCAAAGACCCACAGCCACTGCAGCACACCCCAGAGAGGCAGACCTTGGTAGAGCAGGCACCGGTGTGGAATAATCAGTGGCAGACCTGGGTAAAGCAGGGGCTGGTTAGTGGAATAATCAGAATTTCCATTAAGGTAAAAGGCAATGGCATCTGGATTTTTTAAAAAAAAAAAACGAAATACAAGTTCTCCTCTGCCTGTTTTGCACGTGCATGTTGTCTTCATGCACACAAACCTGGAGCACAGCGTTTGACTGAGCTCTTTTTTTTGCAGCTGCCTATGGAGGAATAGCACCAAATGAGAAGCAGCCCTCAAAGACACCCATTAGCCTGTTCTGCAAGGCTGAGAGTCCAAAAGAGACTTTTGCTAAGCGTGGTGTGTCTTTCAGCACGGGCCTGGTGGAAACATTAAAACCAGGATCAGCAACTGCCATAAACACGTGCTCCTTAAAGCATCCCAAGACAAGCAGTGTGTTTGCTGTCACTCCCAATGCTGGAAGTCCTCCCACAGACTCCATTTTTGGGATAGCAGACAACTCATAACTTCAGGAACATCGTGTGGTACCTTGTGCTGAACGAGATCCCCGTGGAGTCTGAGTTTGTGTGCACCTCCGTGCCGATTAGGTGGTTTCAGTGCCTTATCATGCAGCAGCCTCACCTCTGCTTTATTTCTCTCCTTGTTCTGCTCTGGTTCCACCCAGCAGCAATGCTCCTGCTGTGCTGTGGCTCTCCTACTAGCACGGCCTGCCTCTTCCCACCAACCTGGCACCCCTTACACTGCTCTGAGGTCGGATATGGCTCTGGGCAGTCCGGGTCTGGGAATGAGGAGCCCTGATGGTTTCAGTCTGTGAGCTCCACTAAATACCCAGGGTTGTGCAGGCAGCCAGGTTTGATTCTCTTCTGCTTGAGCTGCTCCTGTGAAGCCAGCTGGGAAATGGGGATGCAGTCATGTCAATGAGCTCCAAGTGGGCTGTAAACACAAAAGTGCTGCACTGGCTCCAAAGGATCACAGAGGCTCTCGACAGCTGGACTCAAAATGTCAGGGATAACCTAAAACACCTGACTGCCTCATGGAAGTTCTAAACATTTGGGATCAACATAGTTTGGAAATGACCAGATTTCATTAGAATGACAGAACATCCTCAAAACATAGCAGGGCCTTACCAGATCCTCAGCAGCAGGAGACCTCACAACTTGGCTTGTGCTTCTTGTGTTATTATTATTACCTTTATTATTACTCCTATTAAATGTATTACTATTACCTTTATTATTATTCCCTTTAATTCTGTGGTGAGCAAGCAGGTTTGGAGTGCTAGTTCAATATGTCCAGTTGAAGACCTGCAAGGTGATCCCCGAGCCCCTGGAGCACCCAGTCGCACTCTGAAGGGCCATTTCCTTGCTATAAATGCCAGAAATCAGGAATAAAGAGGAAGGAATTCGTCCTACCGCAGCCGCTCCCAGGGCAGCAATCCTCAGTGATGTATGGAGTGGAAAATATGTCAGAGCAGTTTAGCAGGAATGAAAAAAATCATGATGAAGAGAAGGGCGGCTGAGTGACAAAAGAATCATGAAGCAAACATCCAACCACAAATAATTTGTTGGTTTTATTTGCTCACATTACCCTGCTGACATGGCATGTTCTCCCCTGCTGACTGCGCTCGCCGTATCGGCACTGGGGCCTGGCAAACTCAGAGGCTGCTCGCTCCAGAACAAAAATGATCATGATCCATAGGCAACTCCTTGTGTGTCACTCATATCTACACATGAGATCAGCATAACCAAGGAAAAGGGACCCCAGGACGAAGAAAAAAAGATGAAACAGAAGAGATCTGTGTGATAGTTGACTATTCTAGCAGCAAGTTAGGCCTAGAAGAAAGGAAAGCAAAAGGAAAGGCTCACACTGGAAGCTGCACCCTGGTGCCTTCTCCAAGGAGGACAAGGATTTCTCTCCTCTACGTGGGTTATCTCAGTATGGAAGGTTATCTGCAAGTCACGTGTGACCCTCCCAATCACTTCCTAATCCTCAATAAGCAGAGGAAAGAGCCTACTAGAACCAAAAGAAAGTAAAGCACAGTAGAGCAGTTAAGACAAAGGGCCACTTAGAAGGAATCTTAAAAGTTTTGTTCCACAGAACCCTTAAGAGTTTAGGGAAATGTAAAGGACCCCTGGAAAACATTAGGTTGCCTGCTGCTTTTTGTTTAGGAATCTCCATCCAGCCATCACAGGAAAGATACACAGGCTCTTGGACATTTCCCTAACAGTGCTCATTTTAGGTAATGTAAATAACATTTTTTATATTAACATCGTATTTATGTAGGATCTTCTGTCTCAGCAGATGTCCCACAGCTGTAGGTGTATAAAATACAAAGCAGGGCTGGGGGCGGCAGGGGAGGATTAATCTCTTCCTTGTAGTCAGGCAGCTGAGGAAGCAATCCAGAGGTGCCACAGAAGTGTTATCAGCTAATAGCACACAAGTTGGATATCAGGCCACGGCTGACTTAAACAGAGTTTGTCACATCCCTTGGTGTCCCACATACTATCTTTTTAAGTTAAAGATGCCGAAGAAGTGTAATTATTTTTAGAGAAGCAATTTCTATTTTTAGGTAGAAGAGAGTAGGTAGAATAGAATCACAGAACTACAGAACAGTTTGGGTTGGAAGGGGCCTTGAAGACCATCTCATTCTAACGTCCCTGCCATGGGCAGGGACATCTTCCCCCTATCCCAGTCTGCTCAGAGCCCCATCCATCCAACCAAGTGTTCCTTGAACACTTCCAGGGATGGGGCAGCTGCAGCTTCTCTGGGCAACCTGTGCCAGGGCCCCACCACCCTCACAGAGAAGAATTTTTTCTGCTAATGCAGATTTCCCCTACTGCAACTACTCACAGATGTGCTGCTGTTCTTAAATCACCACAGAGAACCAGCTCATCAGCTGCTATAAAACAGCCAAGTGCCCCTGTTTTCAGCAAAAAGAGGCCAGTTTTGCACCAGGACTAAAAACCCTTCAGAGCAAAAAACACCATGAGGTAGCTAGACCCATGAATCTGCGCTATTTAATCTTATTAAAACCGTTTATCAAAGGCAGATTTTAGCTTCACAACCTGTTGCTTGTTGTTCAGGAACCCCACAGTTCTGCCCATTGCCTTTGTTTTCCAGGCACTGTAAAGTCTGCAGATTTGTCTTCCACCAAGGGAATGTCTCCTGCCAAAGGGCAGGGAAGTGCTGATCAGACAAATTGGAAAAGGTTCTCTTAGTTGTCATACCACAGCTTTTCTCTTGTCACTGACATTTTCCAGATTAAAAACTCTCAGTGCTCTACAAGATTAATTTTTAAGTGTAAAAAAAAAAACAAAAAACATTTCAAAACTAGCTACAGAGAAACCCTATTAAAAATCCAGGACATGGTGTACTGCATGAGCAGAACAGTTAGATATGTACATGCCTGGCTATTTCATGGATGGAAAAAGAAAAATTGACCCAATTACAAACCTGCCATACTCCACTTCTCTCTTCTGAGTATTGAATGTCACTTAAACCAAAGCAAACAGCCAAGCTCATTTCCCGTGACAAACATCCAGGGACATCTTAAAGTCAAAACAGAAGCAACCAAAATGAGAAGGCAGAGGAAAGTTTGACAATGCTTCAGAACCTCGTCAGATGCAATTATTCAGTGAGTGCACTCAAATCAATGAAAAAGAAGGGCCCCTTTTGCCACAGAAAGCATTGAAAAGTTTTAGGGGGATGCTATTTGCAGCATTAGCTTCACAAAAAGCTGCCCTTGATCTTAATGCTAAGAACAGATGAGTAAAACCAACCCTGAGATAACCAAATGGGGTACAGAACAACAAACAACAACAGAATTCCTGGTAACAGCAGGAAAAGGGTCAAAGTGAACAGAATATAATATAATATCCCTCATAATAAACTCCCATCTCACTGTAATTAAAAACTTCAATCAAAAATCAGTTCTGTTGAAGTAACAACAGTATTTCTTACCTCTTTCACATGACTCGAACTGCAAACTACTTTGGGGAAAAAAAATGGATCAAATCCCTAAACATAACAGGACTAGAAAAGCTCCAAGTGACACCCATACCTAGTGCATGATTTTCCCCAGCTGGAGCAGAATTTCCTAAAAAAACTAAGGCTACAAGTTTCAAGCATTGCTGGCACTTATCAGGAATGACCTCCCTCAGGAGCAGTAGAGAGCAATTGTCATCCTCAGGGACCAATTTGTTCCATCAGGATCTCTTTTCTACTTGGCTTTGAGTGATTGGATGGTGCTGTAAATGCAGGCAGGGCCCTGGAGACTCTGTGGGTAATTTTAATAGAAGTGTATTTGACATGGATAAAAGAATCTGGTTATTTGGATTTTCTGTGGCATTTCTGGGAAGCCAGAGTTTAATGCAATTCCATAAAACAGTTGTTGAAATGTTGGGGTGCTCCAGTAGATCAGATACACTAATTTTTGGCTTTCAAAGGATTGCATTCTTACACGCTGTTACCTCCGAGTGTTTTCAGCTTTGATTAAATCTCAAAAAAGCCCCTTAGTTTCCAGTCTATGTTGCCTGTACAAACTCTAATTCAAAACCAGAAGAGGAGTCAGATGAAACCATAGAGGGGTGATGTTGTGGAAGTCCCAACCCTGGAAGCCAGGTTGGATGGGGGCTGGGAGCAACCTGGTCTACTGGAAAGTGTCCCTGCCCAAGGCAAGGGGGTTGGAACTGGGTGATTTTTAAGGCCTCTCCTAAACTACAGCTTTTGCCTGTCCTTTTTCCTGGTGACAGTAATGGGCTCAGACTGAAATACCAATCAATTTTCTCTCACAAAAGCATTTTCTCCCTTGTAAAAGAGCATTTAAGCAGAAATTCACAGGCAGTTAGGAATGTTGTCCTGGCAACATCAAAAGCCATGGCTGCCTTGGGACACCAGCCTGGCCCAAGCATTCCGAGGCTGAGGGTGGGTTTTCTTTATCAGAACTCACTGCTGTTTCTCAAAACTAGCAGGCTGCCTCTGGCAGGAGTTCAGAATAACATGTCATGTTGATTACAGCCCCTCCTGCAAAGCAGGGAGGTGTCACCATCACAGAAAAGGCATTCCCTGCCACATGGGGTTACGCAGTTCTACGAAGTCCAGCCTGTTCTGATGATTGTGATAAATTCTACAGGTGTAAAAAAAATTAAAAAAAAAAAAATTCATTTTCCTTTTTAATATGCTTAACATCAGTTGTTTTAAGAGAGACAAACCATTCCAGCTCTCACTTAGCTTTCTACAAACTGCAAGGAATTCTTGTAAAACGATGCTGTCACATAATTCCTTTGCCAAGGTTTAACAAATTGTTTTAATAAAGACTTGCATTATTGAACAAGTTGTATTTTAAAGGAAATCACAATGCTTATTTGTAAGGATTCTAGATTATTGCACCAAAAAGTGCTTTTTGAATGATTCATCAATATTCATTTCTCATCCCCTATGTTCTTCTATATTAAAGTTTGTTTTCTATATTAATGTTTATTTCTTATTCCCTAATTTGCTGTTCTAGCTAATTGCACAAGATATGCAAGGAGAAACACTAATTACAAAATCAGACTCTGGCTTTTAGAAGGCTCAGGGGAAATAAACCAACAAATGGGAAGACAGGGACCTGTTCACTTTCCCTGCTCCTTGTCTGACGGGCTGCACAAAGAGTCACAGGGCTTTAAGGGAACGCACGGAGTCACACGGAACAGCCGCTTGGGCTTTTATGACTGGGGGGAGGCAGGTTGCTAATCTGTTTTCCAAACCTGGAGTCCTGACAGGGAATTTGCAGGGTATTAATTGCCATGTGGAACGAATGTACGGGCATGTGTTGCCACGCATATGTGTCACAGAATCATTTAGCCTGTAAAAGACTTCCAAGATCATCAAGTCCAACCATTAACCCAGCACAGCCAGGTCCACCACTAAACCATCTCCCCAAGTGACACATCCTTTTTTGAACATTTCCAGAATGATGATTCCACCACTTCCCTCGAAAGCCTGTTCCAGTGTCTGCTCCACTTTGTTCTCCTGGCTGATGACACAACATGCGAGTTATCTGAGATACCACACGTCATCCTTGGGGCTCACTCTAGAAAGACTGAAATGCTTTTAACCCCTTTGCGGTCGGTTCGCTCCGACACCAATTTTCTGATGTGGGGCTTTCGTCCTTATTTTCTTTCAGCTGACACTGTTTGGTGACTCCCTGAAAACGCTCTGAGAGGATGTAAATTAAAGTTAAATGAATGTAGCTTAGCATTCCTGTTTCCCAGAGGTTAGGAGGAGCCATTTCTACTCATTCTCCATCTCTTGCCAGGTGTGCTTGCCAGTTGTAAGGGAGGAAGGAAAGCAACACCTTGCTGGAGCCTCATTTTGCCCCGCACTGGAAGCAGTGGAGCGGGAAGACTGCAAGAAAGGGATGAAGTCAAGCTCCAAGGAGGCACAGCACGATCCCTACCCACACCAATGGAATGCTGCCATTTGACTGCCTCAAGGCTCCATGTAAGGTCTTCCCTTTGACGGTTCTCATCAGAAAATGGGCTTGGTGGAAGCCACTTCTGCAAATTCCAGAAAACTGCTTTATATTTCTGAAAATACTTCCTTGGAATGACAGATGGAGAGTCTCCTTCTTCCCCGCCAGTAAACGACAACTTAGGAGAATAGATATTGGTCATCCATGCACGGAATTACTTTTTTTTTTGGTACATGCTCATAAATTAAATACATGTGGCCCTAAAATTGAAGAGTGAGTCCCTTGAGAATTTACATTGTGAAGCCCAGAGATAAAGGTGCTTTTAAACTCAAAATGCAACTTAGAAAGACTCTATTCACTGCTGAGCATCTCAGTGCAGGATGGTGAAACTTGAAAGCCACTGAAAAAAGGCTGTAAAAATTACTAAGAATCCAACCATATTTTATTGCTGGAAAAAGCTCTTGTAAGATGGCTGAACGGAAAGTGAGGTTCATGCAAAACATAGGAAAGGCCAGCTGAGTGCAGATATCTAAATTTTACGAAAGACAAGTTGTGGTGCTGACAATCTAAACACAAGCTGTCGGTCATCCTCATTAAGTGCTCCTTATAGAAAACCAAAGTGAGCACATTGGGATGAACAAAGCACTAATTTCACAGAGCAGAGGAAAGGATTGTGGAATTAATACATAGATGGTCACAGTAAAGGATAAAAAGGTGAACAGTAAAATGCTAGGATGATAAAGCAGAGAGATCAACATTTTCACTTTCTTCCCTCAGTCCTACTTCATAAAATAGCAACTTTGTCTCTTAATCTTCTTCTCCTAACTGTCCTTCCCAATTCCAAAGGATCCATAATTCCAAGTCTCTTCTAGAATTCAGTTAAGAAAATAGCATTTACACAACCTAACACTGAAGAATAATACTATTACTTGAATTTTGTGCTTCAAGAACAGAGTCTACAAGAAAAACAGAGTACTCTCAAAGAGTTTCCACTGCATCTAATTTACCTTATGAACATTGGCTGCTCGAGTCCTTTGGCTGGCTCCATCTCCTGCTTTTGAAGACATCATCAGTGAGATCCCGCACCCCCTTCCAGCTCCAAGCCTTCTCATTCCCAGACTGGAGTAATGTGGCTCCAGCTGGATATTGCACTGCTAACCGATACTCCCTGACACAGGTTGTGGTCTGCAGCATAGACTCAAAGTCTGATCCTTGATGGGGGATGTTCTCACCAAAACGTGGGACTTTACGCTACTTTTCAATGTAACGCATTTTACTATTAATTTTGTGGTTTTAAAGTTACAAAACTTTGATGAAAAATACTGAAAAGTCTTGAATCAGATAAATCTAGATTTCACTCCTTTTATTCATTTAGTCATCTACCAAAAATCGCAGTATTCTTATATTTTCCTTTTCATATTTTCCTTTTCATTCTTTGAACAAGAGAATGCCAAGTAAATCTGCCATTTCTCTGTCCATTTTCATCTAACGAGTAACATCACCAGGAGAAAACATCTCCACCTGAGTTGGCAAAGACCATTCAGCGCTCTACCAGCAGAAAGACAGGTCAGAGACAAATTGCTGACATGAGATGTGTTTGGAGGCTCCCGTGCACCGCAGCGAGCAGTGCAGACTGCTTTTCTTTCCACATATTTATGACTTATAATACGTCCCAGATCTTGAAACAGGACCGTGTAGTTTTGATGATGAACCAGGGGAATTATGCAGCTCACTCCCTCACAACTGGTAACTTCAGATGATTGCTCCGCATGATTCACTTGGAACCCTCTGCTGATCCTCATCATGAAAGAATTATAAAAAAAAAGGGCAGGAATGGATCGTATGTTTAAGTGTCAGAAACATCTCTATGCCTTTCAGAAACAGGGAAACAAGGAAACCAATAAAATATACATTTGTCTACCATAAAGTGTCAGGATTTAGAGGAACGCACTACCACTTGGTAAATTGTAAACTGTGCTAAAGTTATGACATATATTTTGTGTAAGTCCACACTGCATATTATTCCCCTTTTACAAAACTTTTTGATAATTTCAGAATGCTTAACTGCCATGACACAGCCCTCAATATGTTTATTGTTACATTTAAAAGCTTTCATTTGTTAAAGTTTTCATGTGTTAATAAAATCATTGCTTGAATGTGGTACAGTTTGTATTAAAGGACAATATTCAAACTAAACATACAGCTTTTTAACAGATGTTTAATTACAGCAGCTCCTCAAACTCTGAAATCACTTCTGGAACTCATGTTATTTCAGATGAAACTACTTATATACCAATATGGGCTACTTTGGCCCGTTATCTTTTCACTTTTGTGGGGCACGATGAAGTTAGGAGCTGGTTCCTCATTGCCAGTTTTGAGACAAAATAAACTCTAAACCAAACAAGTAACACATAAACCACCCTTTGAACTCCTGTTCTTTTTCTAAGTTCTTTACACTTACCACGAATTCAAAGTGTAACCTCAGAACTCACCTCTTGCCTGCAGCCTTAACTTTTTCACTCTGCATTCTCCAAGAAGTTGTCCAAGTGTGATTTATCCCTTAGTAAGTATAAAAGAATGCAGTTATTTATTGTTCAACTGCTGCTTTATGACAGAAAGATCTTGCTCTCACACTTCTCACTGTCTGCGTACTGGAAAGCTCCAGCTTGGAGCAGAGGTGGAAATCGTGGTTGACAAATGCGAAACCAGTTGCTGCTAATAAAACTCTATGGACTAAAATAGAGTTTTTATTGGTTTTTAGAAATATGAAAGCAGATTTGGTAGTTTTTTGACATTATCTTAGGCTCAACAACCTCATGATACTCTTCTCCATCTTCCTGAAATATGTACTTCTTAAAACAGGCTTCTTAAAGCCTGTTTTCTGATTAAAAAGTTTATATAGCTTAAATATCTTATAACTTAAACCCCAAAATTGAAGATCAAGGACTGGAAATTAGAGAGAAAAGACAAAAGGTTTCCAATAACACACACTAAAGATTTTAAATAAATATTTTAATTCTATTATTGGCATTTACAGGTAGAAAGCATACAGTATGTTACAATTTTATCAAAATGTGAAAAATATGGATGTTACATAAGTAACAAATGTAAAAAAAGTATTTTTCTTACCTTCCCTGAAAGTAAGAAAACTATTCAGCATAGGAAAATATTGATATAAAACACAGCTTAGGTAAAAAAAAAAAAAAAAAAAATTGAAGTTTTTACACAGTACAATAGGTTCATCAGATCTGCATGAAGATGTAAGGACTTTGTGAGATTCTATTTCACCTACAGCTTTAGGGAATTGGGGGCAACTGGTAAGCTACATTAATGAATCTACAAGTAGTTTTCCCTCATATCCGCTCCGAAATGCTAGAGTGCAGTAATTTTCTATACAATAAATAATTCTTCAAAGTTTCCATCATAGAAAATCATAGAATGCAGAAAATGCCACTCCAAGGTCACAGAGGCTAGGCAGTGCTTTAATAATAGTTATGATAGTACTTATTATAGTGCTTTATACTGTCGAAGCACTTCAGACGAGTTAACTAATTAGCCCTCACAACACCCCTGTTGTGAGGCAGGGAAACAAGTTTTTCCAACTTTTCCACGGTACAGATGGGAAAATGGAATCTGGGGAGAAGCACAGGCTGCAGCAGCAGCAGAGCCAAGCTGAGAGGCCAAGAGGTGTGGGAATGGACAGGTTTGTCCCTCGCTGCTGTGAGCCAGGGAGCTGGGCTGGGCTGCCAAATGACCATCAGGAATCACTGAGGGGGGGCAGGAAGGGACCAGGATTAAGTAAGCATCCCCAAAAACATTTCCTAGAGATTCAGAAGCTCTCACACAACTTTGTCAAAAAAAAACCAAACCAAACCAAACAAAACAAAACAAGAGATAGAAAAACCTGAAACGAACAAATAAACGAACTGAAAAAAAACCCGAAAAAACAAAACTCCTAAAGTGCTGACTGGCTTGAGCTGCTTCTAGCACCTCTTGTATGGAATAAGACTTACAGCAAGCACTGTTGCCAGCAATTATTCAAGCTAATTTCATCCATAAAGTCACATGTGAGCAACTGCAGGATATGGTAACTACATTTTCTGAGACACCTCACTACTGTAATTCCTTCATTCACCATCTTACTTCCATGCACTTCTTAAAGGAAAATGGAATCCTCAGTACTCTTGCATCGTAAAACATGTTAGTAGCTGGAGACAATATGCACATCCTTTACAATTGAAACAAAAAATTAGTTCATTTTCAGAACAAAGCATTATTAATTTAAGAACCATGAACCAAACAATGGAAAATAGGAAAACCCTTTCCAAAGGCTGCATGCCGAATATCTGGTTTGCAAATACAATGCATGCAGGAGAAAAAAATTCATCCAAGCATAATTAAATTAAAAATGTCTTAAGTCTCTTTCAGCAGCATAATGGTTATTATTTTTAAAGTCTCCTCCAACCAGACTGGCCTGGGGATCAGATGCTGACCTTGGCTTTTCTANTCCACCTCTTCGATGGACAGCCCCACCGGAGGAGACGTCTCCAGCGGGATCTGCCCGATGGGCTGCTTCAGGCGGCTTCCTGGGCGGGAGCTGTGGCTCGCCATGGTCTGTGGGCTCTTGCTTCTCCTCCCCAGCCGAGTGGCGTAGTTAAAGATGCCGGGCTGGCAGACATCGCCATGCATCTCCAGCGGGCTCCCTTCCCGGATGGCGAGGTGCAGCTCCCTGGCCGGGCTGTGCCTGTAGAACGTGGAGGATTTGGAGAAGGGTGCGGGGCTGTGCCGAGACAGGGGATTGGGTGTGGGGCATGCCGAGTGGCTCAGGGACGTTGTCCTCAAGCCCTGCCCGTAGGCAGGCTGGTAGGTCAGGCTGCTGGCTCCCAGGGGCATGGGGGACTGCCGCGCAAAGCCCAGCGGGCTGTGCCTCTGGATGGAGAACTTGGGAGTGTGGCTCCGGAACTGCTTGTAGTGCTGGATGATGTCAGCGTCAGAGGGGGCGATGCTGCTGGCGTTGTCGATGTCGTAGTGCTCGATCTCGGGCTCGGGGGATGCCAGCGGGGCGCTGGGGATTGTCTCCGTGGCGTGTGGGATGTCCGTCTCGTCGTAGATGAGGTAAGGGTTTTCCCTTTCAATGATGTCGGGTTTCGGGTTCCCTTCGGGCTGCTTCCTGACAGTCATGTCGTCACCATAGGGCGGAATGTTGTCAGGGTCATCGAATGCCACATTCTCGCTCCCCTTTTTCTTCTTCTGCTTCGTTTTCTTCTCCTCTTTGGGCCCCTTTGACTTCTTCCCTCGGCACTGGTTGCAGAGGATGAGGCTGAGGACCAGCAGCGCCAGGACGGTGGCGCAGCTGCCCACGATGGCCGGCACGGCCCAGAGCGGCAGGGACAGCTCGGTGGGGTGCGGGGACGGGAGGCACACGTGTCCGCCGCTGACGCCCGCCCTGCACTCGTGGCCGGGGGAGCACAGCACGCCCAGGCAGGCCACCACGGTCTCGCATGTCCGTCCCGCATACGCCTCAGGGCAGCTGCAGGTGAAGCCGGCGTGCGGCCCGGGCTCGCAGCTGCCCCCGTTGTGGCAGGGGCTGGAGGCACAGGCGCCCGGGGGCACGCACTGGTAGGCGAACCAGCGGTTGATGCACATCAGCTCGCCCCAGCAGGGATTGCTGGCACAGACGTCGGGGCCGCGGCAGCCGATCTTCACTGAGGGGTCTGTTTTGGAGGGCGTGGCGAGGCTGTGCTTGCCGGCGAAGGGAAGGCTCTCCCCACCATACTTGATGTAGGAAATGCAGCCGTTGAAGCCTGAGGAAGGGGAAAAAAGGGACAGAGTTGCTGGGAGCTGAAGGCTGAGTATGCACTGTCAACAGCGCAGTACGGGCTCCACTGTTTATTAAACAAGCCAAGAATTCACATGGTTACCATTGGGAAACATCTATTCTAACAGAAGTTATGTCTTTAAATTGAATTTGAATAAATATGCCTTCTAATGACTTCATTCTATATACTGAAATGCTTTTGTCTCCTGATTTTCTCGTATTTCTAAAACTTCTTATCACTTCCCACAGAGAATCCTGTGAGCGGCTGGCTTGGCTGTGCTACCACCAAACATTATTTGAGTTTGCCTGTGCTTCAGCTAAGTCTCCTGTCCCCTAAATTCACAGCAATGCTTTTGTATCTCTGAATCTTGAGCGGCCTTTTTCCAAATTTCCCATACTTTGGTTGCAGTGCAATACCCTACAACAAGTTTTAGTGCTGTGAGAGCCCAGGGAGATGGTATTATCCCCAGGCTCTGTGCGGTGGTTAAGTGAGGTCACAGGAAAATCCAGTCTTTTGCCAGCCTAATAATTCTCTCTGTTCCCCCGACTAAATCTTTCCTGGAAGGGTTTTGAGGTACTGCAACCTTACGGTGATCTCTGCTTGGAGTTGTGGCAAAATAGTACACAGAGATGGATAACGCTCTGTCATGAAACAGCAAATATACTTGACTTGTATGAGATGGTATTAAAGGTTTATAATCCTCAGAGCTGAAGATTTAGGTTCAGCTGGGAGCCCAAGCAAAAGTGGTGATCACCTTTCTGCATGCGTGGTGGTTCCTTGCAGTACTGACATGATGTGATGTGATAAACAGCAACAGGCAATTTGTCACATCTACCTGGATTTGGAAATTTGATTGGACACAGCAACTTCACAGTCCTGTCACTTCGTGTGTTGTCTGCCTTTAAAGGCATTGCAGATATTTTTGACTCTGAGTTCATGCAGAGTTTTATACCAGTGCCTTCTAAATCCTTGGTATGTCGTACACAACGTAATCCAATATTAAAATAAAATAAAATCATATGAATAAGGGATTTTGGACTCTGTGTGCTTAATAGAAGCCAGACATTCCTAATTTGTCTGCCACAGCATTGGGCAGTGGTGAGAGGTTAGTGTCCTCAATTTTCCTTGTTCCAGTTTTCCTACAAGCCTCTGCTTCTTCCACGCACATGCTGCTCATAAAACATACATGTAAAAAGAATAAAGGTCAGCATAGCATCCACATGATCTTGTACCACATTTCACACATATTCACAATACACAAATGTAAAGTGTGACTTTGCTCCACTCAAAAATACTTTATCTGGTCACAATTCATGAAGCCAGGAAGATTTTTTGATGTAGAAAAATTTTCAATATGTGAAAAAATACATCTGTATTGTCTGGAGTATCTCATGTTTTGCAGCTAAAAATCACTTCCATCTTTACCTAGCACTTGGGAAATGACATCAAATATGTGTTATCTACTTGTTTTGCCAGGGTTTGAGACAGTTACTTTAACTCTTAAGGGAGACTGATTTTCTCCTTAACAGCTAGACATCAGTCAGAGGGTGCTTCCTTATTGTCCTTGCTCAGAAATAAATCCTATTCTTCATCTGACAGCAGGATAAAGCAGGAAGACCTTGGAGTGGCAAAAAATATTTTAATCATATTAATAACAGGGTAAATCCTGCACTACTTACCAAATCCCTACAAAGTTTTTGTCTAGCATTTTTGCACCAAAAAAAGATTTGCCTTGATTTTCCAGATTATGACTCAGGTAAAGAATACTTCTCCATTGGGGTAACAAAAATATAGCAACTGAGCATCTCCCGTCTCATAAAAGCCCTGCAGATGGAGTGCCTGCTTTGGGAAACAAGAACCCTGCCGTGTGTACTAAAGGAACAAAGTCTATAATCCTTACTCATTCAATTTGCAGTTCTTCTGGCAAAGGATGGACGTACACTAATTACTGATAAAGAATTACAGTACTTGGGGGGTGAAAAAATGTACCTGCAGCTGTGCTCTTGAAAGGTTGGCTGGATGGAATTCCTCCCAGAGAAATGGTGAGGACGTTGAGCCCACCGAAGTCTTGGGTGGCATGGAGAATGTCCCGGCTGTGAGACCCGTCCACTGTCAGGATGGTGGCAGAGCCGTTCTTCTCCAGGAGGACCGAGTGCCACTGGCCATCTGCAGCATACACCTCAGGGATGTTCCTTTCCACTTTCCCAGCAATTCCAGCATCAGATATGTAGTGCACCTTCCCACCTTTTATCTGGTCAGAAGAACACAGGACGCGTAGTTTTAAAATGGTGTCACATAATGCATATGTAATCAGTGTGGTGCCTACTCTGCTACAGCTACAGTAACACGTAGCTTTGGTATAACAGAAAGCTGAGGTGGGTATATTTTTCCCCAAATAATTGCTTTGTACTAAAAAGGCATTAATTATTTAGTATGAAAAATTTGGCCAGACCTAAATACATCACTCTGTAGAAACTTCAGCAGAAAAATCTGCATCTTAGAGCTGCCACCCATTCAATCCCTGGCTAATCCTGCTGAGGAGCCAGCTATAGGTCATGCACATGACAACACATTTTAACCAGAGAAAGAATGATTCTTTCTCCTTATTCAAGGCAAGTGTGGAAAATTCTTTGCAGAGTGAACAGATGTTGTCCTGGCCCAAGAAAATTGCATCCAGTTTTTATTACGACACACTAGAAATGCATAAGGCATGGCAGGGCTTGAGCAAGAGCCCCATTTCATATCTGCTTTTTCTGCTAATTGGTATTTTAAAGAAAGCTTTTTTTGTATTTCAGAAAACTTCCTGAAGAGTGGTAAAGTGCATGCTTTTGTGAGAATTTTCAAATAGTACTTTCTTGCGCAAACTGCTTTAAAACTTGTGAACAGCTAGGGAAAAAAGGAAGAATATTTTTGGCTTTTTCTCTTAAGAATGATGCCTCCCAATTCTACTGAATCATGAGATGTGGGATTTCAAACCTTTTATTATGACCCCAAAACGCGATCAGTGCAAATTCTGCACTTAAGATGTAGAGGCTTAAAAAGAATCCCCAACATCCAACCCTGCCAGTTTCTCAAATATTGCATAAATTTGGGTATGTTGGCTGACCTCCTAAGGCTGTACAGAACTGCGTAAACTCATGTAGGATGGCTCTGAAACTTGCTGCAAGTTTCCTTCGGTGCTCTGCATGTTTGGTCACACATATTAAACAGAACCACTGCTCTCCGTCCCGCATTCACCATGACGGCTTGGTCAGTCCCAGATCCGTATCCCGAGCGTGCGGGACGTGCACAGGCAGAGTCCAGGAAAGGTCATAGCCCCAGGTTTGCTGAAAGCTCTCAAAGCCTTGCATCCTTTGTTCCAGGAAAAATAAGGTTCACCTGGGAAGAACTGTGAGGTGACACACTGGCTACAAGAATGCTGCTCTTGTTTCCAGAAACTGTTAAATGTTCTGGATTTGCTTCTCTGGTGATGCAAGCTGAAGACTTTGTTCAGACACTCCAGCTTTAATAAGGCTGTAAGACCACGCTCATGTCTTGGCAGCTGCCTGAATGAATGCATCTAGCACATATTCCGTTTGGATGGAGGATACAGCGGTTAAAATGTGCATCCACTTCATTTATGAAGGCAGTAATTTAGACTATTTGAAAATGTATTGTTTGATAAAGCTCGCCTCGGAGACAGGATGCCTTTGTTACTGATAAAACACAAGTGGCATGTGTCTAAACTATCACACAGCCCGAGGAAAATCCCACATTTACAAACGCAGCCCACAGACTATTAAAACATATTAAACACCATTTCCCACAATCACTTATAAAAAGGTTGACTGAGCTGAATATGTACATATATTTATGTCTGCAACCTGTAATTGGTTTGTTATGTCTAATTCTGTCTTTTATGCCCCATAAAAATACCGCCTTGTATTTTAGTCTTTATGTAAACAGAAAGGAATACACCATGTCAGACAATACCCTCCAAGCTGAAGGGAAGTCTAAACACAGAAGCAAAATTTTTAATTTCACCTCAGAAAAGACCTGTAGAATTATTTACCTGTCAACAACTGATATTTTCCGTAGTAATTCACGATTCTTTAACCCTATTTCTGTATCTTTAAAATTGCACGTGACTAATGCTAACAGACTCATAAATAACATACTAGGGGCATTTGGAAAAGAAAATTTCCAGAGACAAGACTGGTCCATGACTGCTTCAATTAGGAAAAGATATGGAATGTTCGGTGCCTTGAAGCAGAACATGTTTCTAAATTTGAAACAAAGTTGACAGTATTGAGTAACACGAATTTCTGGGTTTTATTTAAATGGCTGAGCAACTGACAAGTAGAATATAATGAAAAGAATGAACCACTAAAGCAAACATATTCCTAACTACAGGGCTGATTCAACTTTACTAATATTCCAAGTCTCATTTGCTGAACAAATTGGGCTTTATTTGTCTTAAAACTAGCCATTGAATGGGATGTCATTTAAAAGGGTAATGTTCTAATTAATTCCTACAACTTGATATATGCATAGAACCATGGAATGGTTTCAGTTGGAAGTGACCTTAGAGATCATTCAGTTCCAACCCCTCTGCCATGGGCAGGGACATCCTTCTTTAGACCAGGTTGCTCAGAGACCCATCCAACCTGGCCTTTAGCACTTTCAGGGATGGGGTATCCACAACTTTGGGCAACTTGTGCCACTGCCCAACCACCCCTCACACAGGAGTATGTAAGCTAATACAGGTACAATGTAATCCACATCCTCTACCTGTACAAATTCAGAGACCTTAGAGCTCCATTTATGCTAATTTAATCTGACTGCAGATGAGATTTCTAGATAAAGCAAGACAAGACAGGCAATTTCACCTTTAACCCGCTCTATTTATCCCATTACTTCTAACTGAATTACATGCAATGTGCATTGGTAGGAAAAAAAGCTGTGACAAAGAGCCCTAGGATTAAGGAATCCCTTTCCCTCTTCATTGCAGTGGATTTTGGAGGAAGCATTGTCCACCTGAATTTGACAATTATTTAACGTAATCTGAAAAAGTTTGTATCTTTCCTCGATTAAGGATCCCTTTACATCATAAATCCCCCTCTCGGGCTCTTTGGAGGGAGTTTACATGCATCATTTAGTGAATTAACTGCTCACAATCTCAGTGGGTCTGATTAATTACCACTTCTCTAGTTTTACCCCAATCCCAGCCACACCAAACCAATTAGCTACAAGATGTAAAATGTGAAGGCATGGAAGTAGCCACAGGACCCATGGCTTTTCCCTAGCATGGTTTAATATTAAAAACGCATGGCAGGTTTTCTCTGAATGCTAATACTTTGGATAACAGGCATATTAAGAAACCCAAAAA
The DNA here is from genome assembly GCA_013400675.1 of Oxylabes madagascariensis. Taxonomy (NCBI): domain Eukaryota; kingdom Metazoa; phylum Chordata; class Aves; order Passeriformes; family Timaliidae; genus Oxylabes; species Oxylabes madagascariensis. The sequence goes on from VYZR01126404.1 coordinate 35,548, forward strand.
TCAAGTTATAAAATTGCCTGTTTTGAAGACTGACAAGAACTGTAAAGACAGGTCCCTAAAGCTCAACTTCCGCACTGGGAGGGGATGGAGATGACATGGAGACTTTGCTGGGCTGGCTTCATTGGCATCTTGGGCCACTACTGAGGGGAATACCCATCGTGATACCTACTCTGGGAATGAGGAGCAGTGCAGAGGCCATACTGCACTAGCTACAGTTAAATTACTACAGTTTTACTAACTAACATCACCTGGGAACTGCTTGGCAACAACCAGCATGGCTCTCCTTCCTCAAACTTCTGCATCTGGTATTAGGCAAACCTCTGCTCTCTTCCCTTGCACAGCTGGGGCTGGGACTTGACACCCTCTGCTTGCTTGTATAACTTCACCAATATTAACAATAACAAGAGTGTTTGCATAAACACAGCACCAGTGCTTTTAGCCAGGAAAGCCAACTCTCTTTTTTTCAATAATGCTTGGAGAGTTCACCTAGCAAATTCTACTAGGGGGGAGAAAAAGGTTTTTTTCTCCCCAAAAGTCAAAATAATGAGATCTTATCTGCTAATATAAGCAAGGCAGAAACATCCTGTGAAATGATGTGGTAAAAGCATATGCCAGGGAAGTAGTGCAGACTTGCTTCTTAAATGCAGCCGGTGTGTCAGGAAAGCTTCGTAACTCTGACCGGGCAGGTGGAGGATATCCATGGGGCTGAAGCTTAGAAAGTGTGAATTTCTATATGAATTTCTCTAAAAGTCAAGGAAGAAAAACTTGGAAAGCTTTGCAGCAGTCAAGGAAACTTGGATCTTACACCAACCCAATAAAGGGGCTTGCCAACATCACTGCTGTACTCATTTAGAGTTATGAGTAAATGGACTGAGTCATCGCCAGGAACCAAACCATCGCTTTCTCTTGAGGAAGGTAACTTCTGCAGCAATAAGCTCTTTGAGGAAAGAAAAAACAACAAAACCCCCTAGAACAGTGTGGCATTTGAAGCATTAATTCAGCTATGTATGCCAAAATAATTTGATATTGACATTGGTCTGTGAGTAACCTCATGAGTTCGAGTTATCCCTCACTTCCTAGTTTGATAAGCTTGAGCCATGTTGGTAGGAATTAATGAAAACTTTTTGGCAATCGTTTGCTAGCTTAAGGAGGGTCTGGGTTCAAGGCTCAAAAAATCAGAAGATAAAAGGCCAATAAGAAAATGATTTGTTCTGCAAAGTGTAATGATGATAATAACCATGGCAATGAGCACCATTCTCGTCGCCTTAAAACAGTCACTATTTGGAGTCTAGACAAAACTGATTAGATATAAAACCATCAAGATCTTCTGATACCTTGGCAAATAGGAAGAGAATTGTTGAGAAGATGAATGATACTGGAGCAGTGCCTAGTCTCAGTTAAAGACCCAATATTTTATAAAGGAAACAGAAAGAGTAATGGAAAAATGCGATTTTGATCACTGCATACGAGGCAGTCCAATCAAATCAAACTCGGCATTAGCTGTAATCTTACCTTCACGGTAGTGAAGTTGCTGCTTTCTTGGACGTGGAGTAAAACGCCATTCTCGCTCCTTGTCATGAACTTCACTTCCAAGCGCTCCGTGCCCGGGCGGCCTGTGCCAGCACCCCGAGCCCCAAGTCTCATCAGGTAGTCCCGCTTCTTGTTGGGGCTCACGTGGTAGTCGAGCCGCCCCTTGCCTTCCAGCGACAATGCCGTGTCAGCAGTAATATCTGGGACAAGGACAGGGAAGTGTTGAGCATGCAGCTTGTTACGGCTCCAGGCATCATCTGCCTCATCGCGATCGCTTTCCCTTGGAGCAGAGATCAAGTTCAGAGCAGGTCAGGGGTGGGGGGAGCAGGAGTGAATGGCAATTGAAGCCCCTCTACTCTTTGGCTTCCACCAGAATGCGTGTTTGAGAGTGGGAGTGTGCGAGTAATTTACTGCTGCTATCAGTCAATAGTAAATTAAAACTCGCTAGGGAACAAGTGAGGGAGTAGGGAAAAAAATTTGGCTCTCAGAACTATAATTCCTTCCCAGGGATGTTACTGTTTCCATTACTGCAAGCAGGGTTTCATGATATATTGAACTCTAAGCTCTTCAGGGCAGAGATAATGACTTTCTATTTGTTATGGCATTAAAAAAAAGTGAATAAAAGAGGCAGAGCATTGACTACCAAATGCTGTTAAAATTATGGCTAAATTCTTTTGTAAACCGGTGCAATAAAAGCATATAAATCAGCTAAACAATAATGGGACATGTGAAAAAACAAAGCCCAGTCATTATACTACAACTACACAGAAATAAATCACTTTTCTCTCCTGGACAATCCCATTTTGATTTACAGGGCCGCTCCGATGAGAGTTAATCACCCCCGAGCGTAAATGCCTTGTTTTCATTTACATTTATAATATATTCTTGCATATAATCCACAGTCAATTTGATGAAAAGGACTTTAGTTTGGAGAAGCCATAAGCACATGAACTCAATGTTTACGTGACAGGGTTTTCACTTACCCTCTTACCTCCTCATAGCAGACAAATCCCTCCTATGGGATACCATTATTTTAGTTTCGGATTATAGGTTATTGGGAAGCAGGGCTTTAAATGAGTGCAAATCACCTGAAATGCGATATACAGACCAGGAAACATTATGTATTCAAGTTGTTGCCATTTTTAGCTCATGAAAGGACAACAGTCCATTGTGGACTTCTAAACTACTTAAGAGGCAACACGCTGCTTGTTTACATTATTTTATAAAATTCATTGTCCCGTGGCCCTGAAAAGAAACTCTTAATGGCCTTTGGTTGAGCCACAGTTAGATGCATGTTAAACATAGTGAAATCTCCTCCTCACATTTTTCACAGTGCTTTCCCGTCAGTCCGTCCTTGCAGTGACACTGCTGCCATGACCACTGATCGACACAAGTGCCACCATGCTGGCAGGGGCTGGTTGTGCAAGCACCTTCCAGTCTGGGACACCTGAAAGAAATCAGAAAAGTAGATGCTGAAGAAAGTGCTCACAAATAAGCAGAGCAAATGTGCTGGGAAGTGTCCTCTGTTTAAATGGTACTCCCTTTCTTTCCCTTGGAGATGTAAAAATGGCTCCTCTCCCCATCCCTGGAAGTGTCCAAGGCAAGGTTAGATGGGGCTCTAAGCAACCTGGTCCAGTGGAAGGAGTCCCTGCCCATGGCAGGGGGGTTGGAACTGGATAATCTTTAAGGTCCCTTCCAACCCAAACCATTCTGTAATTGTAAGAATCTCTGTAGACAGCTGAAGTTTCTAAGCAGATCCCAATTTTCAGCATCAATTTATAGCAGTCTTACAAAAGAGGAAGGAATTCAGAGACAGCCAAACTCCTACTATCTGTTATGCAAGAGAGAAGAAACCTTCTTAGGCATTTTTTGTGCTGCAGTCTGCCAGAGCCTTCATATTACAATGACCAGTGCAAACATGGGGGTTGAGAGAGGAAGTGTGAACAAGGAAATCTGGATGGAAGACTGACATTATTGCTACAACTGTGACTTCAAATACTGAGATGGAAAAAAAAATAGAATCGGATAGTTCATCATTTCTGAAAGACTGGTCAGAGGATGTGAGGGAAATTCAGTGATACTTGAGAAGAAAAGTGAGAGAACAGACATGGTGGATTAAGAGGAAATAAAAGGGAGTAGAAGGTTAGCAAACAGTATGAGTACAGTCAACTCCAGGCGGAATTTATAAAGAAACCCAAGAACAGGGGCTACTCAATTTCAGCCTGCAAAGCAACTTGAATAATCACTGACAATAGAAATGTAATGATGCTGCTTTTTTTTTTAAGACTCTGTAATCTTTAGTGAGCCTTTAATCTAAATTCACTTTCTTCCTATATTTTTCACATTTTACAGTAGGTTCTATAGTCATTACTTTCTAACTTGAAATATCTGTTGGTGTCTGAATGGAATAGCATTCATGACAGCTTCCTCTATTGAGAATGGGGTCCATTCGATCCCATATATAGCAGACATACTGATCTAAGATTCCTTGGGCTGCCAAAGCCTGGCTGGGCTCCAGGGGACGTCCGTTGACTGCAAACTCCATTATGCAGCCCACAAAATCATGGCTTTCCACCTGTCCTCTCCTCTGAAGGATGGGCTCTATGGACCTGATGCCACCAACAGTAACTCGATTTGGTTGCACATCGAGGGTCCTGTAAAAGAGAAAAATAACTAATCAGCACCAGACCTCAGGATAGTGATGACAGCTCAGGAACTGCAACCATCAGCTACAGCCTGCGGATAAAATTCCTCTTCCCAAATTGGCATTTTACATTTAGAAGGGGAGACAGAGATCAATAGCACTTGAACTAACTTAGTTATAGTGGGTATGACTCTAAATTCACACTCAGTTTGCATGTTAAAATTTCTATTCACTTGACTGAGCAGTGTGCTTGAGATCACAACAAATAAGGTTTTTTACCCAACTGTAATTGAGATTGTAGATGATACTGAAGTAGCAGGAAGATGGACTCATTGTTTAACAAAGATGTAACACCTCTGCTAGCAGGGAAACCCTGTGTGGCAGGAAACATGATTGTGATTATTTTAAGAAATCAGCCAAAGTGATTGGGATTAAAGTTATTGTTATCTCCAAAGATGTGACCCAAAGGCTACTGAGTTAGTTACAGTAAACACCAGAAATAAAGTTTGCTTTCTTTACTGGACACTGTTATGAATTCAAAACTGTAAAAGGAAACACCTGAAAAAAAATGTCGAAGTAATTACTGTTAATATTCTTTTTAATGACAGCACTAATCAGGTGATTTTACTTCCTACATCTTTATGAGCAATGAGAGGTGCAGTTTAAATAAATATATGGCCCCAAAACATTAGGCAATAGATCTTATCCTCATTTATACCACAATGCAGACTACTCATGGCCATACATTTCCTGACTGCCACCAGAGCCTGGGGACAGAGATGGTGTCGAGAACTGGGGATTTCTGAGCAAACTCCTTGCTGTGACCCAGTTCCATGCAGAAATGCAGCCTGGCCTAGCAAGCAGCAGCACACGCAGAAAATGTGATTTGCTTCTGCAAAGATGGAAGAAACTGACACTGGGGAGCCTTATCATTACTCCAACTTTCTCTGGCTTTACAGGGAGGTTTCTTCTTAACTTTTAATTTTACTCCAAAAAAAAATCCCACCCAAACCCCAAATTAACCCCCCAAAAAATGAAGAAATACTTACCAGTCAGTTGAAACAGCAACGTTGCTAACAGTGCAGTAGCCTGGCTCCTGGTCCTCCGAGCAGGAATCCACCGTCAGGGATGCTGCCTGCAAAAGGCACACACACAAATATACTGAATATTACAAGGCTTTAGACCCCAACCACATTAACTATTTATGCTTAAGTGTATTATATCAAGGACTTGGCTAGAAAGGAGCACTTGTACATCACGATGTCACTCGGGATTGCAGGGTGCTTCACAGTCACTGCTCAACTCCATGGACACCACCAAGGTGTGGATACGAACACAGAGAGAGCTAATGGCTGCTTCATATAGAGAAGCAGTTAAACACCAGTTTTTCACATTTGGGCAGTGTTTCTTTCCTATTTGTTTGCTTTACTCCTTGAAACTGAAGTTATTTTGGCTCATACCAATATCCTATTCTTGATATGGTTCAGATAATCTGAGCAAAAAGCAGTCCCCTCCAATCACAATGAGTGTTCCTTTGGGAACTTTGGGGGCTTTACCATGACATTAAACATATTGAACTTGATAAAAAGCATGTTACAAAAGCTGGGAGTGCAAAGATTGAGATTACCAGCTAAAAATAATGACCCTGGGAGTAGAAACACTACTAGTAGTAGATTACTACTTAAAAATAATAACCAACCACTCAGTAAGACTCAAAAAGTAACCAAATGGACCTACTTAAGGTAACCCCTTGACTAAGAGGTCATGAAGGATGTCAACTTTGATAATGGAGAAGCATCTGGACACCTGGAGTGGGACTGAGCTGATGTTTAGAGAAGTACCAGGCATTATCAGTACTTACAGCAGTCTTACTCTTTATTATT